>JABSSW010000093.1:0-36606 GCA_018902385.1 Physcia stellaris
ATCGCGAATCGAACGTGTTTCGATTTTTTTGAGTTTCGTTTTGTTACGTCGATTGAAATCGATATTGTTAATTTTCGTATGAACGTTTTTGCATATTTTGTGTCGATTGTTGTCGATTTGAATAATTTGATTGATACGAACGTTATTGAAAAATGTAAACGTTATTTTGTTTTTCAAATTGATACGATGTCGAATATTGAATTTGACGAAATTGCGAAAAAAATTCATTGAAATTTTCGTAATTTACACGTTCATTGATAACAAAAAAAATATTATACGAATCGAATGATGTTGACAACGTTAATAATTGAAAACGATAAATGAATTGAAAACGACGTTCGTTTTCGTGTTGAAAATAAAAACGATATCGATTTTCGATGTTTTATTATATTTTTTTTATCATCAAATTGTTGAAAAAATTCATTCATTATAATTTTTTTTGTCGATTTAATTAAATTTCGTCGAAATTTTAATTTCAATTCATTGTAAATTAAATAAAATTGTGAATAAATTGACATCATAATCGATTTAACATTTTTGATTATTATTTCGACGAAATCGAATAATTTTTTATGTTTGCGAACATTTTTCATAATGTATTTTTTTTCGTGATTATCGTCAACGTCGTAAACGACGATTTTTTATAACGTTTTAACAACAAACGTTTTCATTTTTTTACATTTTTTTTTAATTTGATCAATTTTTTTTGATCGTCATTGACGATTTCAATATATTATCGTAATGCATGATCACGCATACAATTATAAAAATTTGTTCGAATCACATCAACATTTTTGAACAATGTCATATTTTTAATTTTTTCAATATAAAAATAAACATTTCGAAAATATGTATTTTTGTTCGAATGCTCGATCGAATTGTCGATAATAACGTTTTTTTTTTCGTATCACGAATCGAAAAATTTTGTTTTTTGAATATTTCATTTGACGTCATCGTCATTGTCAAAAAATTCGATTGAATTTGATGATTCGACAAAATTTTGAAATTTTGTTTGAATATCGTTTCGAACATTTGTAATCAATGTTTGAAAAATTTGTCATTGTTGTTGCATGAATTTCGTGTTTTGTCAATTGTTATTTTCATTCGTCATGTTTGTATTAAATGTAAAAATAAATTCGATATTTTTTGTGTTTCGAAAAATAATATTCAACGAAATTATGATGTTGTTTCGTCGTTGAAAAAACGACGTCGACGAAATGATTTGAAATTTACGACGTAAATTTTTCGAAAAATAAACGTAAAAAATATCAAAAAAAATATTTGCAATCGTCAATTTTAAATCAAAAATGAATGACGTAATTCGATCATTAATTCAATCGAAAATGATTGATTGTTTCGATACGTTTCGATAACGATCACGAAAATTTTAAAATTTTTGCGAAAACGAATTTTGTCGACGATTTATTCTGTTAAATAAACGATGTTTGTCGAAATTGAATAATTAATAATTGACAACGATGTTGATTTAAAGCAATTAATTACAATATTGTTCATAGTAATTTTTGCAAATGTATTGACAGAATAAATTGAATCAATTGTATCGATGTAATCGAATAACTCAAACGCAATGCGAATAATTTGTGATATGAAAACAATCAAAATAACTTAAATGAAAATGATATGTCGTATTGAAATCTGAAATAAAATGATGATAAACAAAACAAAAAAAACCGAATTGAAATTTTCAAAATTTGTTGAACAAATTATTTGTTGATGAAAAAACAAATAAAATCGTTAAATTGAATTGTTCAAATCAAACAAAAATTCGATGATAAATTGACATTCAAATGCGTCGTCATTGAGCGATAACAATGCGAATTCTCACGAAAAATCGAAATGTTTTGAATATTTGAATGAAAAATCAATCGTTTCTGCTGAAAATTGTAAAAAATTGAAAAAATTTGATTGAAATTTTTATTTTCAATTAAATGTTTGTTGTTAATAATTGATTTCGATCGACACGTCGAATCGAACGAACAATAAAATTTTCGACAACGACAACGAAAAAAATATTGATGAACAAATGATTTGCGTACAGAATGCAAAACTGTTCGAAAACTGATACGTTAAAAAACAAAAAATGATGTCGTTTTGTTTACGTACAAATTATCGCTTGAATGATATTATCAATTGTTATGCGTAAAATGTGAATTCATTGATTTAAAAATTATGAACGACGAAATGTCAATTTATGTACAATAATTGCGAATTAATTGTTTGATCATCACTCATTTAATATGAAACGATGACAAAATTCTTGTCAAATGTTTTGCAAGAATATTCGATTTAATTTCAAATCATTCAATTTAATTTTGTGTTATAACAAAAACGCATTTCGTACAACAAAAACATGTCGATCAATTCGATATAATAAATTAAATTTAACAAAATTGTAATTACATCGTCAAAATGAAAAATTCACATTTTCAATTATTTTCGAAACGTCGTTTTAATCGTCGTTCAAACGATGAACAAAATTTATCATTTTTTCGTATAATAAATTATTTTCACAAAATGAATATCAAAAATGTATGTATTAAATCAAATTAAAAAAATTTGAAATGTTCGTCAATTATGAAAATTGTTATAATCAAATTCGACAACGTTTATATCAACATCGAAAAACAAATCAAAAAAAAATTTCGTCGTACAAACACAATCGTCAATTAATCGATAATTTGTTCGAAAATTTCAACGATATTTTATCAAAAATTATAATTCGACATATTTTCGAATCATTTTAATTTGACAAACATATTAAGCAATTTTTATTACACACGAACGTAAATGTGAATATGAAATTTTTATCGAACTTTTCGTCATTATTAAATCAATTTAATGAAATTATCAAATATCAATTACAAATCGTCGAATCAACGTTTCGAAAATTTGCGAATCAATCAATAATCAATAAAAAACGTATTTTGTTAATGACGAAATTATATCGAATAATATTCAATTTTTCATTCATGTTGAAATTTTGAAACAATTCGATTAATATTCAATATCAAATAACATTTATCGACATAAAAAAATGAATCAAAAATGACAAAATGAATTCAAATTGTTCATTGAATTTTCGTTTTGAAATGTTTTTAATTATCAATTTTAAATCAAATTACATTAATCGCAATATGAATATTTGAAACGAAAAACAAAATAACAAAATATTAATATAAATGACGTTTGTTATCGTTGCGCGTTTTGTCGCATTGATACGTTTATTGTTAATAACGAAATCAATTGTGTATATTATTAATATAATTATAATATATTAATTGACATATCATTGAAAAAATCGTCGTATTTTTTCATTTTGAAATTTCAAACAAAAAACGAATCACGATTAAACGTGATTTTCAATGTTATGTAAATTCATTCGATTTTACAAAATTGTTCAAATATTTTCAACACGATCACGATATTATTTCATCAATTTTTCGTTTTTTGAATATTGATATGACATTAACACAATTCGACAAATGTATTTTCATAATGTCACAACATATGTCGTTTGCGAAAACGCAAAAAAAAATCGCGTATTGCGCGTGATACAATAACAATTTATTGAATTCGTCAAATTTGTTTGCAATTAATTAAAAATTGAAAACATTGTTATTGATACAAATAAACAATATTATTAATTTTTCATGACAATATTAAAAATAATGTTGAATAAAACGAAAAAAAAATACAAAAATGATATAATATAAAATGAATGTTTCGATAAATTCATATATATTCAATTCGTAATGTTTACAATACAATGATGCAAAAATCAAATATCGTTTTTCGATAAAATATATCATTGCATCAATTTTATGCGTTCGAAATCGATTAAAATTTTTTCATAATATGTTTTGCAAACATAAAATCGATTCGACTTCGAGTCGATAAACAATGAAACGTTTTCTCGACGTAAAGTCGATTTAAATATTGTTATTCATTGTTTTGTAACGATTCAAATCAAAATCGAATAAACGATTTGCAACAATTCAAATCAAAAACGAATAAAAAAATTTCAAATTTTGATTCAAATTTTAATGAACAGATTTCGATATATACGTCAAATAACGATGTAATCAAAAAAATTTTACAAATTTTAATTTCGAAAATTGTGAAAATCGCGAATAAATCAATTATTAGCGATATGCGATAATCGTTGAAAATTTCGATAAAAAATCGTCAAATACATAATGAATTACGAATTTTGCTTTTGATAAAACAGAAATTCGTTTGAATAACAAACACGTTAAATTGTAATTTTAATATTAATCAATTGATGCATACAAATCAATTTTTCAAAAAAAAAATTTTACATTCGAATCGTTATTATAATCATCACGATTTGCATTTCTCGATTGAAATCGATATACAATTTGTTTCGTACGAATTACAATCAAGAATTTCAAATTATATGAAGTTTGTAATCGTTTCGCAACAATTAATAGTCATTATATCAATTCGAAAATATCATCGAAAACATTATCGAAAATTCAATTTTATTCGTTTTACATTTAAGAATTTGCGAAATTTTTATCGTCAATTTTTTTTTCATTGCATGTCAATGCGTGAAACAATAATACGATATTTTATTTAAAAAAATGTTTTTAACACGATTCAATTTTTCTATATTAATTCGAAATAAATTTCGTAAAACGCACGAAATGATCATTACGAAATTGGAAATCAATCAAATATCGCAACGAACGAAAAATTTCAATCGACATATTAAAATATTCAATTTCAACAATCATATTTTGCGAAAAAACGAAAATGTTTTTTAAGTTTTGAATCATCAAAAATTCATCGAATTTAATATCAATATTCAACAAAAAAACAACCATGTTTTTAATGAAATTTCATTATAATTTAAACAGATAAATTCGAAAGTTTTTTTAAAAAAAACTTTGTCGAAAACTGTTGAAATAAAAACTAAATTTGATAAAATTACGAATCGAAATCAGAATTTCTTGCGATCTCATCGATTTCGCATCTTAATAATTTTTCAATTCAATAAATAAATCATAAATTCGAAAATTTGTTTTGAAACACGAAATGAATACTATTCAAAGAATCAAAAATATCGAAAATCGAACGAATGCGCATTGAATTATGATGAATATTACATTGTTGTTTCGCAAACATTGTTGCGAAATTGTTTTACAAACACATTTTTAGCATGATTTTTCAAGTTTCAAAATTATTGCGATTATAAATCGATTTCTGTTATTTTTGCAACGTTAAATTGCGTTCATTCAACTTTACAAAATTGATTAAATCAATAGAACACTTTCTATAAAAAAATGTTCAGTCTTTCCTTATGAGGGAATGTTTTCCCGATCGAAACATCAATTGTAGAGATTCAGAAACATCAACTTTCATCGCATTTTCATTCACAATCAATCACACTGCACACGAACTCATGAAATCATCAAATTGTAGAGTTAATTCAGCGCATTTCAACGCATCAACAATCATTAGAAACGAATATATATCAAGAATGTTGTGAAATTCAGAAATATCGAGATTTTCGAGTTCGTCAAGCTTGCTCGCAGATCAGAATCTGATTTCGACTCATTTCAGAATCTTTTGTTAAATTCGATGTTTTCATCAATATTTAATTCAGGTTCTCAATCAAAAAATATATCATTGCATTTTGAGATTAGCACGAACATCAAAACAATTCGAATTCATACAGTTGCTGTGCAGTTTGCACATCAATTATCAATCACATGAAGTTTTGATCTGTTGACATTCAATTATAAAGCAAATTAAGCGCATTTCAACGAATCAAAAATAGCGAAAATCGATTCATTATCGTCAAAGTTTTGATCGATGTAAATTATATGTTTTGTTGAAAAATTCGCGAAATGATCAATTTTTCGCAAAATCTGATTTGTTTATTTATCTATTTATTTATCTATTTATTTTTTCTATTTATTTTTTCAACATTTGCACGTTCGTTATGAAAGATTTTCTCGATTTCGATTTGTGTATCAATGCATATTCGCGAAAACAAGTTTTTAGACACGTCAAAATGCGAAAAACGCGCGAAAAACAACAGAAACAATTGTCACATTTTCGCATTCGATTTACTTTTTACTTTTTCTTCTTTTTCTTCTTCTTTTATCGGCGATTGAAATTTTTTGCTCGAAAAACGAATGTTTCAATCAAAAAACAATTTTTTGTTGAGCACAAAATCGAACAATATATTCGCAATATGAACGACGTTGACAACGCGTTTGATATATCGTTTTCAATTCGTCGTTTCACTTTCGATGTATTCTCATTGAATGAAGAATTGAAAGATCATTCAAGACGATTGATTAAGCAAATTCAAATCGACACTAAACACGCGAAAATTGCATGATTAGTCATTACAATTGATGATGTTTTCGAATTCATGAGCTTCGATCGAGTTCTCAAATCTCGATACAACGATATAAAAAAAAATTTATTCAGAGTCATTTTCGACTCGAAACGTTGCGATGAGTTTTACAAACAAACGTTTCACGATGTCGACGACGAAAAATTGAAATTTCAATTCGTTTTCAAATCGAATATCATCGAGTCGTTATTGAAGTCGAATCAACAAACAACAAGAAGATGCAAAATGATTGAAATTGAATATTTCTAAAACGTTTCAAGAAACGCAAGGAATGAATCATGATCGACTTTCTCAAAAAATCATTCGTGTATGAATCGAAATTGTTGAAAACGTTTTCAATCAATTCGACTGTTCTGAACAAAATACGCTCGTATTTGATCAATATCATCGTTTTTCGTTTTCGTCTTGAGCGAAAACAATTAGATAATTTCAATTTATCAGCGTTGTTGAAAATCTGCGAGAAAAAAAATCATATTGCAGCCTCTAAATGTCAACATATGTACATAGTATTCAGAATGATCGATATCAAAGCAAATACATTTTGAAATTCTATTGCGTTATATTCAAACGAAAATCATGATATGTTTCGAAAATGTGATCAAATGATTGCAATTTCTGCAATTCAAATTTCATGTTTGACATTGAAATTTTTCAAATTATTGCAGATTTGCGGCACTCTTTTTCGATTTGATTAGCTCAAAATTTGTTTGACGTTTCATCATCGAATTTATTGCGTCATACAGTTGTTTCGCATCGTGCATTCCAATCAACAATCACATATGATTTTCACTTATTTAGTCAAAATTGTAAAACAGAATGAGCGCATTTCAATGTCGCAAAAATAACAAAAATCGATTCATTATCGCAATAGTTATGAAACTTCGAATATTACGTCGTTGCCAAATCGATGTCTGTTTCGAATTTTGCAATCTTATCAGATCTGACTTTAACCCTAAGAGTTTTCGACAAAGTTTTTTTTAAAAAAACTTTCGGACCTACTTGTAAAAATCATATATATTTGTCGATCGAAATGCAAAATACGAAACAATTGTACGACGTAATAAATTCGATGATTGAACGTCAAATAAATTTTGAATTAGTCAAATCGAAAAAAAATATCGCAAATTTGCAATAATTTGAAAAATTTCAATGTCAAACATGAAATTTGAATTGCAAAAATTGCAATCATTTGATTACATTTTTGAAACATATCATGATTTTCGATTGAATATAACGCAATAAAATATCAAAATGTATTTGTTTTAATATCGATCATTTTGAATTTTATGTACATATATTGACATTTGAAAATTGCAAAATAATTTTTTTTTTCGCAAATTTTCAATAACGTTTGCAAACAAAAATTATTTGAATGTTTTTATCGAAAAACGACGATATTGATCAAATTCGAACGTATTTTCTGTAAAAATGTCGAAATGATTGAAAACGTTTTTGATTTTTTCAACAATTTCATCTCATGATCGAAAGATTTTCGAAAAAAACTAATCATGTTTCAATTTTTACGTTTTTTGAAACGTTTTAAATACATTCAATCGATGTTAATAATTTGTCGAAAAAATTGTTCGATTGATTTTGACGTTCGAAATCGATTTCGAATCGTTTAATCAAATAATCAAAATTATTGTTTTTCATTGTTTCAAATCAACACGAATTCGTCAAAAACAAATTTCAAACGATTGAAATTTGCTTTAAATCGTTCATTGTCGATTCAAAATTTACATTTGAAACATTTAATTAATTTAACATGTTTCAAAAATCATCAAATAATTTCAACATTTTTAACTCGTTAATTTATTGAATGTTTTTATGTTTTTTTCACGTTGTTTCGTGCGCGTTTTGTATCAATGTTCGTTTTCGTTTTTTTGATGATTTTTTTATTCATGTCATTTTTTTCGTTTTGAATATTCATATGATTTTTTTTTATTTGAATATTCATATGATTTTTTTTTATTTAAATATTCATATCGTTTTTTTATTTGAATATTCATATCGTCATTTGAATTTCTGAATTATTGATCGTTTGTATTGTTTTTGTAATATTAAATTTGTTTTATTTTTTGTTATTTCGCGCACGTTTTGAATTTTTGTTGATATGTTTTTAACAATTTGTTTATAATTTGTTCGAATGTCAAAAGCACGAAATGTCGAACGACATGTTTTAATAACGACGAACACGATATGTTCAAATTGACATGTTCAAAACGATATGTTTGTTGACATAATCATATATCAAAAACACGATATATGTTAAAAACAAAATCACGAACACGATATGTTCGTTCGTATATTTGATCAAATATATCGAAAATCGTGCAATTTGTAAACATTGCGATGTATCAAAACAAATTTTACGAAAATTTCATTTCGTTTTTTTGTATTGCAATATAATCAAATTAATTATACGATGATTGCAATAATATTGTCATTAAAATTTAAATCAATATAAAACATTTAAAATTCAAATTAACAAAACATAACGATCGAAATTTTACAAGATTATATTAAGCAATTCGATCATCGAAATTCGATAAATTACGAAAACGATCAATTTGACTACGTCAACATTAAATTTTCGATTGAATTTAACAAATTTATATTTTCGAATAAATTTCAAAATGTGTGTACGATTGAACAATTTAATTGATTATATAAACAGAAATTTGAAAAGTAATTAATTTTACATTTATTAATTTAATGATAACGTTGTTTTTGTTATATATTTTCGCATATTTTTCGAATTTTATGATTAACATCATGATTTACATATCGAACGAAATTCGATACATGTTTCAAAAACACGATATATTCAAATGACGATATCACGATATCAATTGACATGTTCGTTTGACAAAATCAAAATGTTTGTTGATACATTCGAACAAAAACGTCAAATGTTCGTTTACATGCTCGAAAATATAAACATTACATCAAAATTTATCGAAAACAAAAACAAAACTCGATACGAAACAATTTCGTTTATTCAACAAAACTCGATGCATGTTTCAAAAAATGCAATTTTTGACGATTTCGCATCAAATCATGATGCGAACAAAATTTGATTCGATCAAAATTTATTTCGATAAAATTTTCGTTTTTCAAAATTGATTTCGATTTTGCAAAAAATAAACAACAATATTAATTCAAAATGAATGCGTTTCAATCGATGTTTTTCGTTTAAAAACAATCGTGTCGAAAAACGTTCGTCGTTTTTCAAAAATCATATTGCAATGAACAAAATATGTCAAAATCGATATAATTTTATCGATGCAAAATTTCACATGCATCGTGAATTAAAATTTCGTCGAATAATTTGTTGTCATTTAATCGTTATTACAAAATCGTTATTTGCGAAACATGAATGAATTGAATATAATTTTTAATTGTATTATTTCGATTTGCATTTTTTCGCGTTCGCGCGAAATTCTAAAATGCAATTTTTTTTTTGCATGAAATATCGATTAAATCGATTTTTTCGATTTGAATAATTCACACGTTTTTTTGAATTGTTCGTAAATCGTTCAAATCAATGTTTCAACACGTTTTAACGATTAAACATCGTGATCGTTTCGATCGCAATTTTTTTCGTTGTTGCAAATCTTATCGTCGTGAAAAATGTTTTTTTTTTCAACGACGTTTGCAAAAATCGCATTGAATATTATATTTATCGAAATTTGTTTATCGAAACTATACGAAACATCGAAAAATGTGAAATTTTCGTTGTCAAAAAAATTCGACGAAATTTGAAAAAATACGATCAATATATTGTTTTTCATAAACGTTTTGATTCGAAATTTTTAATCGACGCTTTCGTGATCAAAAAATTAAAAAATTATTTTTTGAATCGATCGTGAACATATTTGAATGAAATGATAATATATTTGTTCGATAATTGAAACATTGTGTGCAACGAATTTAGTGTTTCGAAAATTTTAAAACATTATGATATCAACAGAAAAAAATTTCAACGAATCGTTTTGAAACGTTTTCAAATATGTCGCAACGAACACATATTATTCTTGATGTCATTAAAAAACGATCAATTATGCTTTTTAGACGAAAACGCGAATAATGAACATATTTTACATTGCAAAAATGAATGATTTGTTTATAAAATTATATTTCGAATCATTCGATTCGTTAAACGTTCGAAACAATTCAATTTATTTTTCGTGTACATCAAAAACGATATATTCATTTATCACATCGTTTAAAACGATTTTAATCAAATTTTGTTTGAATGATTTTTTAAAAAAAAATCTTTTTCGTTGTAATTCATTTTCAAAATTTCGATAAATTTTAATAATAAATAATGTTTCAATACATTATTATCGTGACGTTCGAAATCTGTGCGCGAAACACGATATTCGAATTTTTTTTTTCAAATTTCAATTTTATTGAAAAGTTTTTTTCGATGTTTAAAGTTCATTTGAAACGTTATTATAACGACGTTTCTGTGAACGAAAATCAATTCGAAACAATATTTCGTCAAACGATTGAAACATGCAATAATTCGAAAACGATTAAAAATCATTTTTCGTATGCAAATATTACGATTCATTAAATTGAAAATATCGATGAGCAAAAAATCATTTAAAATGACAAATAAATTTATTTTTTCTGTATAACGCACGAATTTCGAATTTTTGAATGCGAATTGAATGCAATAAATAAATTTTATATATTAAATAAATTAAAATTAATGAAATGTTCGCAAAAAAACAATACAATTTGAATGCAAAATCATGTATTTTTTCGATGTTTTTATTGTCGCATTACATTTTTTAATTTCAAATCGAAAATCACGAATTCGAAATTTTTGAATCAAAATACGTTTTCGATTTTCGATTTTATCTGTATGAAAACGTAAAGAATTCAAATCAATTTTGATGTAAAACAACGTTTGTTTTTTTTTATTTTTTGTTCGCAATTAGTTTATTTATTTATTTTTTTATTTCAAATCGAAAAACACGAATTCGAAATTTTTGAATCGATATATGTTTCGATTTTTCGTAAATTCGATCAAATATCGTGTTTCAAAAGTTTTGCGATCAAAAACAATACATTGAAAAAAAAAAATCATTTTGTTTTTTTATCGCATGCTTTTTGTTTTTGATGTTGTTGTATTCGTTTAAAAAAAAATTTAATTTTTTTTGTAAACGTGTTTCAAAATTTTTGAATATATTCAAATCGTTTCAATCGTTTTTGATAAATTTTCGTATTTGTTTCAAAAAATAAAATTTATCGTTCAATAATTCATTTGCGTTTTAAAATACGTTTTGATTTTCGAAATTGCGTTTTATTTGTCACACGATATAATTTTTCAAAAATAATGTTTTCGTTTTGTTTTTCGAAAATTGAATCGAATTGATTTGAAAAATTAACGACGAAAATTTTTCGATCACGTTTGATGTATTTTTGATCGTAACGAAACGAAATTCGAAAATATTCGAAAACGTGTCAAAATGAAAAAACGACGAAAAAGTTGAAAAAACAAAATTATGCGATTTCGAATGATAAATTGAAACAAAATTGAAATGAAATTGTGATAAATATTGAAATTCGAATTAAAAATCGAATTGAGAAAAATAATACAATTGTTGATCGTAAAAAAAAACATTTTTTGAAAACGACATAACGTACGAATGTTGATTTGTTTGTTGATACGATGAAAACGAAATTTAAAAAAATTGATAAAAATAATACGAATTTATTGACGTTTCAAAAATCGATGATTGTGACGTTAATATCGTCGAAAATAATAAAATAAATGCAAATTTCTCGTTGAACGTTTTTACAATATTTTTTTTTTCGATCGTTGTTTGTTTTCAAAAAAAAATTTCATATCGTATAATTTGAATTGCAATTTGTTTGAAAATTTATCGATAATCGTTTTTTTCGCAACGATAATATCGTTTCATTCGTCGAATCATTCGTGATACAAAACATGATATTTATTATTTTCGTCACGAAATTGTCAACAATATGATGTATCATTTCGACATGTTTGCAAATTGCATTTTTATATAAAAAACATTTTATGATTTTCAAATTTTAATTGTTTTTTTGTTTTTTTACGAAATTTCGTTGTTTTTTTTGTTTGACGATGATCGAATTCGATTTTTTTTTCCGTTTTGAATTTTTTTAATACGTAATTTGTTAACATTTTCATTCGTATCGTTGTTTAATTACTCGTCATCGATATCGAAAAAAACGAAAAAAAAAACAAATCAATTTCAACAATATGACATCGTTTTTTGTTAAAAAATTTTGAAAAAAAAATGATTTCATTTTTCAATTTATTATTGTATCGAAACACGATATTAACAATAATATTTTTTTTGTCATGAAATCATTGCATAACAAATTCATGACAAACATTTCAATCGTTATTATTGTTGAATTTTTGTTTTGCAATGTTTTTGAACGAAACACATTACAAATTCGTCGTACGTTCATGTTTGATCACATTTCGATTTCGACGATTTTATTAAATCGAAATATCGAATTTTCATTGAAATTCGAATAATTGAATGTTTTGAAAATCGTTATTTTGTTCATAATTTTGTTGTCGTTGTACGAAATTAAAATGTTTATCGTGTAAAACAACGAAAACATCGACGATCGTTTTTCGATAACAACGAATTCAAAAAAACGAACATCGTTAATGAAAATCGTGTTATTCGTAATCGATTCGTTGAATATGTTGAATATTTTTTTTTGACGAAATTGATATTCGTATTTTCATTTTTATTGCGTTTTTTTTTTCGACGATTTGTATTTTTTGATCGCGTTTATAACGATCGTTGCGATTCAATCGTCAAATATGCGATCGTAATTGTTACGATAAATCGTGATGTGAATGAATAATATGTTTGATTGTTTTATTTAGAAAACTGTCGAACACATATGAAAATTCTGAAACGAACGTTAATTTCATTTGATCAAATTATTTACAAAATTCAGTTTTGATTTTACGTTTTGCGTGCGTAACATGCAGAATTCATAACAAATGTTCACGAAAAAAGAAAAAAAATTGCGTTTTCGCAATCATTTCATTTGTCGAAAAAAAAATGTGAATTCATCGTTGAAAAATCTATTAATAATACACGTAAAGAAAAAAGAAATTCATCGAATTTTTCGTTCATTAATTCAAATGTCTTTGTGAATTGCGCTCGAAATCAGAAATAATGCACATTTTGTATAACAAATGATTCGATATTTTTGATCAGAACTTTTTTCAAAATTGATTCAAACGTCGATTCGATCGAACAGAAAAAATTCGTTCGACGAAACGACGATGACGATGTTTCAAATGAATGCAACGAAAATGTTCATACAATTCGTTATTGAAACGAAAAATTCGAAAACAACGACGACATGTATGAGAAATGAAAATTTTGTCGAAAATCATTGCGAAAATTTTCGAAATTTGACGATCAACGTATTGTTCGACAAATGCGAATTTTGTTTTCGAATCATACATTGATTCAAATTTTTCGAATTCGTGCTTTTCGCATCTTTTGTAATGTTCGATTTCTGATTGATCAATTCGTTGAACTTTTTCAATGTCTTGATGATCGTGATTTCGAAAAACTTGATTCGAAACAAAATCATTTTGTATGATGTTTTGTTCAATATTTTCAATCACGACATGATTCACTATTATTTCTTCTACTCGATCATACGTCATTGAAATCTCACTGTTTTCTATACAGATTCGATTTTTGAAAATGAGAATATCAACGTTGTAATTCTTGATGATATTTATGTTTAATAACACGTTTGCGAAAAGTTTTTTCATCACGTATGATTGAACGACTAGCTTCTCGTTGTCAATGATGATGTCGTAATTGACGTATTTCGAAATCAACTGATTTTTCACTTCTCGCAAATTGACAGACTTGATATTCTTGATTTCGAGACTCAGTTTATTGACGATGCGATCGTCGATCAAAATCATCATGCTTTCAGTATCGAGACAGATTTCTCGCTTGACATCGTCAGGAAATTGCGCTTGTATTATGATGTAATCACGTGCAATAAACGAATAAACGACGACGTGATGCATTTGATTGCTATATGAAAAAAAGTCAAAATCAATATCATGTTGTTGAATCATGTGCTTTCACAAATCATCGTAAATATTTCATTTTTTAGCACATTTCATGCAAGAAAACGATGATTGAATTTCGCGTTGAAACGTAAAATCGTTAAAAAACATTTCAACAAAATTCGTCTTCTCGTCAACGAAGTAGAAATTGATTTCATTGATTTCGTTCTCGTTGATTTCGACAATTTCGACGATATTTGTCAAAAATTTCTGATCATTGACGAACATTTAGATAGAAAATGTGACATATTCACGAACGAAATCGAAAGTTGATGTTGCATTCGCTGAAATATTGTATTGTTGCGAAAAAAAAGCAATTTGATTACGTTTTGATCGAGAAAATCGTTGATATTGCTGACGATTTTGATTTTCTTGCTGTTGATATTTTTGTTGTTGATATTCAATCGACGATTGTTGTTGATATTCTTGTTGTTGATATTCAATTAATTGTTGTTGTTGACGAACATTGATTTTCAAATTTCGTTGATATATCGCTTTTTCACGTTTTGCAGCGAATTGACGACTTTTATTGATTCAAAATTCGCAAATCTGTTTCAGACGTTTCGTGAAATCGTTTTGATCGTCATTTGATTCGAAAACACGAACGTTTCGTTGAAATTCGAAATCGAAATTTTTTCAAACAATTGTAAAAATCGCAAATTCAAATAATTCGATCGCTCGCGAATAACGCAAAATGATTTAAATATACTCGTTCACGAAACGTAATTTTTGCGCATTTGACATCGAATAATGTTTCGCGATCAACTTATCGAATGTCTGTGACGTAAACATTTTGTATTTTTGTTTCAAACGAATGCAAAAAATTTTCATCGTGCGACAAATGCGATTTTGCAATTTCATCATCAAGTTCGAAAATCATTGCATTGCAAAATCTCGAAAACATTCGTGAAATCGCGAAACAATGTTCTCAAAATTAATACGAGCGATACGTTTAATTTGTTGCACGAAAAAAATCACGTCACGATATACGATGTATTTGTTGACATTAATAACATCGTTTGCAGAATATTCAGACGTAATGATCAGATTCGAAACAAAAAAATCGATATTCGATGTTTTGAAATTTATTGTCATTTGCAAATACTTTTTATGATCACTCGAAAACGTAATATGATTTCGATTGTATTTTGAATGTGTTGCATTGTACTCGAATAAAATAAATGAATTAATTTGATTCTGTATAAAACGTTCGATAAATTTCTGTTGAAAAAAATCATTCAAATTTCGATAAAACGATCGCATTTCGATTTTCATGAAATCAATCGAAACGATTAATGAATTCATATTTTTTTTCAATTTCGCTACGCGTTGTTTCACGATAATTTGTTTCGCGTTTTGTTGTTGAATCATTGAATTTTTTTGTTTTTGTTGTTGTTGAACTCATAAATTCGAATGTGAATTCAATGAAATTGATTGATCGAATACGTTTTTAGCAAATTGAGAAAAAGTCACATCGACGATCGAACGAAATCGTTGTTGAACATTAAACACGACGTATTGAAAAACAAAAAAATTAAAAATTTCGACAAAAAACGACGAAAATGATGCGATGATTTCGAATTTTCGTTTACGTACTCGACGTGTGAATTACGTGCGATTTGATCACGATCAAAAATGACATTATCGAGATTTGAATGATTTTTTTGATTTGAACGATTTTTTGAATTTGAACGATTTTTTGAATAATTTTCAATAAAATGCGAAGAACGATTCATGACGTAATACTATTTTGTATGAGATTTTTGTGACGAGCGTATTATGTGTTAGAATCCTGATAGATGTTTGAATTTTTATTTTATCACAGCGAGATTTGCGATTCGAATTTCGTTATGATCAAATCATCTACATATGTTTTGTCAGATTTTCATAGTTAATTTTGCAGTCTAGAATTCTGTTGTTTACTCATATCATTGCATGACATTTTACATTAATGTGACGAACGTACTATGTGTTAGAATTCTGATAAATGTTTGAATTTTTATTTTATCACAGCGAAATTTGCGACTCGAATTTCGTTATGATCAAATCATCTACATATGTTCTGTCAGATTCTCATAGTTAGTTTTGCAATTTAGAATTCTGTTGTTTATTCATATCATTGCATGACATTTTACATTATTCTAAACTCTATCAAATTCATTCGGAGTATGTTTTCGTACATGTCTCAATCATAGTCTGTAGCAGACAGTTGAATCGAGCATTGCATTTCGCAGCAGAATTTCGTCGATCAGATTCTAATTTCTAAATCATTAATCAACGAATTTCGATTTCTTTTTTTTACACGTTTATTCAGATCATTACATCTATTTATCGCTCGTTTGTGATACGCGAGATTAAATAAGCATTCACACTCTCTTCATTTTCAAAAATTCGATTTCGAAATCTCATATCAGATTTCAAAATCGTCACGATAATTCAGCACTCGAATCATCTATTTGTTTCGAGAACTTTTCACAATCATATTTATTTATTTAGCAAATCGGCATTTGTTTTCTGTCTCGATGATAACTTCAATAACATTTCGAGTCACAATCTTACGAGTCGAAACATTCAATCGAGATATTCAATATTTACATCATCATTTCTATTGAAGAATCTTTCGATATTTTATCTATTTATTTAGCAAATCGATCGTCATTTTTTGTTTTCGCAATGAACAAGTACGATACTTTTGCAAAGCGATTGCATATCTTTGATGTCAAGAATTGATTTTCAAGTTATTTTACATCACAAGAGTTAGTCGACGCTGACTTTTACAAAAAGCGCAATTTGATAAAATGTTCAGATTGTCGCGTTAGCTTTCATAATCTTGTTTTGAAACTTTACAAATCATATCACAATTTCGACTGTTCATTAGTTGAAGAGATCAAGTTCGAAATCGAATTAACAAAATTACAATCTCATATACAAGCGAAAGCAGAAATCTTGACGATCGAACTGTTCAAGCAGAAAAAGTTCAATCGACTGAACAAAAAATTCAGAAACAAACACAACGTGAAGTCAAATTGATCGAATGTCAAATCAAATGAAAAGCGAAAAAGCACACTGAATTGATCGAGCAGAAAGTTCAATTATCTAGATCAACATCTCAGAATATCGATATTTTCGATTTTACATTAGTATGCGATATTCTGAAGTTCGATTTATACAGCAAAATGATAAACTTTCTGAAACATTTTCAGCAAATACAACATCAAAATCTGTATTGTGAATCAGATGTGCTCGATTTATTGTTCAAATGTTTTCGAAAATTTGCATTCGCATGATTCAAAAATCAAATCTTCAACATCATACAAAACTTCGATAAAGATTTAACATGTGCATTTTTTATTATTTCGCTCGAATTTATCGCGAAATCAATTATTTTTATTTCAAATTCTTCGTCGCAATATCATTCGTGCGTTGAATGTTTCGTTCAATTCTCGTCAATGACTCGATTTCTAGAACATACGAAACAAATCAATTGTTCGAAAATGATTTGGAAGCATTGCGATGCAGATTTCAATTTCAAGAACAAGTTTCACGAGCACATTCGCGAACAACATACTCAGAAATCGAATATCAATTCGAATTTCCGATTCATTACATCAGAATTCACGTACAAAATCAAGAAGAAATCAGCAATCATTTGCTCGTTTGTTTCGTTTGTTTCGTCGACTTTCTTTGCAACATTTGCATCGATATCATCAAAATGTTCACATTTTTCTATTGCGACATTCGATATTACATCAAAGCAAACGAAGATCGCAACAATGTTAATTACACGAGATTTTACATCAAAACGCGTCGAAATTGCAACGTTCAATTGTTCGTTTGCTTTTTCGTTTACTCTCTTCGCAACATCACGAAATCAAATATTTTCAACGAAAATTGCTTCACGATTTGTTTCATCAAATGATTCAGATTTTTCGATTGCGACACATAAAATCACATCGAAATCGATGAAGAAACTATCAGTCAATTCATTTACATTTTCGATTTCATCTTTTTCAACATTTTCTCGAACATCTGTATCAGAACATCAGAAATCTTATTTCATTATCGATGATTTGATTCGCATGTTTCGTGAAAAATCTAAATCATTTGATTTACGTCAACATCAAAAGCGTCGTTTTTTTTCGCAAAGCATCGACGCTCGATCATTTGTTACATATTAATTTCGCATTATCGTCTATTTTTTGTTTGCAATCAATCAGAAAACATCGATTGATCAAAATTTGAAAAGTTCGAATTCGAAACGTTTTCAACAGTTTACGTCTGCGAAAACGATTCGTTTTGTTTTGTCAAAAAAATCGATCATTTCATCATACAAAAAAACAGACATCTTTTACATCTCATTGCAATCAAGATTTTCATCAAAATTTTCATTCGCATGATTTCGATTTACGTTTTCGTTTGCGTTTTCGTTTACATTTTCGTCATTTTTTCGATTTCGAATTTCAGATCACGTTTGTTACATTTGCTTCGATCATTTCAGTTTTTGCAATGACTCGTTCAATTATCGACATTTTAGTCAATCATATTTTTCGAATCGTCGATCGATGAGAAAAATGAGAGAAATGATTAGTCGTTTCGAAACGAAATTGAAAAAGAACGAAAAATAATGTGACGAGCGTACTATGTGTTAAAATTCTGATAAATGTTTGAATTTTTATTTTATCACAGCGAAATTTGCGATTCGGATTTCGTTATGATCAAATCATCTACATATGTTCTGTCAGATTTTCATAGTTAGTTTTGCAATTTAGAATTCTGTTGTTTACTCATATCATTGCATGACATCTTACAATTTTGATGTAAATTCGATGAAATCGCGAAATCGTTTTTCAGCGAAATTGATGTTATTTTTCGATATTGACGATATTCAACGATTCTGATACGATTCAGCGACGTTGATCGTTGCTAAAAGAATTTTAAACAGTTTGAAAAGTTGTCGATCGTATGCTCGATAATGTTATCATTGTTACGATAAATCGTGATGTGAATGAATAATATGTTTGATTGTTTTATCTAAAAAATTGTCGAACACATATGAAAACTTTGAAACAAACGTTAATTTTTCTTGATCAAATTATTCACAGAATTCAATTTTGATTTTACGTTTTGCGTGCGTAACATGCAAAATTCATAACAATAATAATATGTTCGAACACGTGTAATCATGATATCATAAATTAATCGATAATAATGATGAATTATTCAAATCGAAAAAATCGATTTAATCGATATTTCATGCAAAAAAAATTGCATTTCAGAATTTCGCGCGAACGCGAAAAAATACAAATCGAAATATTGTTAACAAAATTCGTAATTATCAATATTTCGTGATTAAACAACGATCGCATCGTTGAATGTTTTTGATAATGATTACATTATGTTGAATAAATTTAATCATTATAATCACGTTTGATTTGTTTTCGTTTTTTTGTTAAAAAGAAACGATTCAAAAAGAAAATTATTTTTATTACATTTCGTTTGATTATCGATACAATTTGTTTAAAAAACGCAACAAATTTTTATTCGTTTGAACGATAATTCAAATTTTTGAATCGAATTGATTATCATGTCGATTTGATTAAAAAATTTGCATTATTTAATAAAATTATGAAATTTGTGCGATTTACATTGACGAATCAAATACGTAAAATTGTTGCAAAATTAATTGTTGATTTTGAAATTCGAAACGAACAAAATTTTCAATGAATTTGAATGACGAAAAAATTCGCGAATTTAACAAATTGAAATTACGATTTAACGTTGAAATTTCAACAATATAATTCAAACAAATCATTCAATAAATTAAACAATTTAACATCGTCATATGATTTAAAACATCAAATAATTTAATATCGAAATCGAAAAATTTTATCGTTAAATTAAAAACGAAACAAAATCGTCACGAATCAATTAATATTAAATATCGAAATCAAATATCATATTGACGAATTTTTTTATTAAATTATAAATTATCAAAGTATTTATCGTAATTGAAATTAACGTGTTCGCAATCAACGTCGTCGTCGTTAAATTATCGTCGTTTTCAAATCAAATCAATTTCAAAAATCAACATTTTGATCAATTATCGATCAAATATTTGCAAACAAAAATTTAACAAATATATTACACGAATTATCGAATTAACATATGATCGCGAAAATGTTTTCGTTATTTCATATTTTCAATCGAATACATACAATTTTTTTTTGTTTCAACAAATCGCGCATTTTTTTGTTTTGTTTTTATCGAATTTTTCAAATTTTAATAAAACGTCGACAAAAAAACAAAAATTTTTCTCGTCGTATTTTTAAAAATTTCGCGAAACATTTCGTATTGATCATGTTTTTTTTTGTTTTTTTTTTCATTGTGTTTTTCAAATTTTAACGAAACATCGACAAGAAACGAAAAATCATTTATTTATTGATTAAACATGTTGTTAATATTTTAATCATCATTTTATTTATCGTCGTCGTTGCGAAATGAATTAATTTCTAATCGAAAATGATTTTGATTATATGAAACTTTTTTATTTTCTTCATTTTTTTTTTCATGATTTGTCATTTTCGAAACGATTTTCGAAAATAAATTTTTTGAAAATATCATTAAACGAATAATATTCGAAAATGACGATTTTTAATTCGAAATGAATGTTGATTTTGACGTCAAACATATAAATTTTATAAAATTTCGATTTGATTGAAAAAAAATAATGTAACGATTCAAATCAAAATCGAATAAACGATTTTCAAATTTTGATTCAAATTTTAATGAACAAATTTCGATATTTGCGTCAAATAATAATATAATCAAAAAAGTTTCACAAATTTTAATTTCGAAAATTGTGAAAATCACGAATAAATCAATTATTAACAATATACGATAATCGTTGAAGATTTCGATAAAAAATCGTCGAATACATAATAGATTACGAATTTTGCTTTTAATAAAATCACGATTCGTTTAAATAACAAACACGTTAAATTATAATTATAATTTTAATCAATTGATGCATACAAATCAATTTTTCAAAAGAAAAATTTTTACATGTTTAATGATTAAAAAATCGATTTATAACGTTTATACAATTTGCATAATTCGTTTGTAAACTTTATGTCGATAAACAATGAAACATTTTTTCGACGTACAATGAAATTAATATTTTCGAATTAATCGATTGATTAATTGATTTATCAAACATTCGAAATCGATTTTAAAAATTCGTTATACGATTAAAAACAATCGAATCAAACATTTTTCAAAAAATTCTTGATTTTATACAAATTAATTTATTTTTAAAATTTTGATTTTCGATTCGAACAAATTATTTGAATGATATTTTTTTCATGTTTTTTTATTATTTATCGTTGTATTAAAATTTTCAATATAATATGTTTTTTTGTTATGTTTGAAATGTGTAATTGAATTAATTAAAAATTATGAAATGTAAAACGCATGTTTAATTAACAAATAACATAACGAAAATATTTGATTTAAAAAACAAATATCGTCGAAAAAATATTTCATTGTTTATCGATTTAAAATCGAATCGATTTTGATTAAAACGTTTAAAACGTTTAAAATCAATTTTTAACGTTTTTAATCGTTTTACATAATATTCGAATCAATTTCGAATTCATAAAACATTATATCAAAAAATTATATTCGATTTCAAATATTTGATGTTAAATTATCGTTTTGATTTTTTTAAAAACATTCGTTGTTGTGACGTTTAAATTTTATATTACAACGCATGCAATCATGATTTGTTTATGTTTGTTTTTTGAATTGACAATACATTTTGATTATTGTTGTTTAAAAACAATATTTGTTCGTTGCATCATTGTATTGCAAATTTAAATTAATTAATGATATTTCAATTAAAACAATTTCAAACATTTATCGATTTATCGATTTTCGTTTATGTTTGTTCGTTATTATGTTGTTTTTAAAAAATACGTTTAATTTAATTGATGCCGATGATTAATTCTAATTTTAATCGTAATAAAAAAATTAAAAAAATTTAATATTTGATTATGCAAACAAATTTTTGAATGTCAAATAATTCATGTTAAATAAATATTGTTACGAATAAAAATAAACAAACAACGCGCAAAAAATATTCGAAAAATATTAAACAAATTTTTATTTTTTCGTTTTTTGTCAAATTTGTAATAAATAATTAATAAATATTTAAATATATTATATGTCAAATTCGTTGTGATTTAAATTTTTACAAAATTTCAAAAATAATTTAATTTTAATTTTGTTTTTGTTTTTGTCATCAATAAAAAAAAATTGATTCATTTTTTCAAATATTTGTTTTTTGTAATTTTTGTTTTCATGATAACGAACACGATTAAAAATCAAATAAACATAATAAATTGCAAAATTTATGTACGTTAATAAAATCATTTTTATATATTTTGAAAAATTTACGAAATGATATCGATGTAATCGCACGCATATATTGATAAACGTGTTCGTAAATTATTGTTTGAAATACATTCGATTTTATATTTATTTTGTTTTTATTTGAATTTGAATTTATTTCAATACGATTTTTTTTGAACATTTTCATTTCGACGAATTTGATATATTTATAACAATGTTTCATTCGAATCAAAATTAAAAAATTTCAAATTTAAATATATTGTTCAAAAAAACGTATTTTTATTGAACAACGTTCGTAATTCAAATATCGTTTTCGTATTGTTTTAATTTATGCGTTTGAACAAAATTTGTTTAATAACGATATTATCGTTTAACGATATTGCAACAAAAAAAATTTCGTGAATTGATAAATACATTTTGCGCATATTTGCAAAAAAATTAATTAATTTTTTTAACGATATGTAACAATCAACGACTTTTATAACATTATTATATTTCGAAATTTTTAATTCGTTTTTGTCGTTTACGATTATTAACATAAAATATATTGTTATCAATTTTGTGTTCGTTAAATTTTTTAATTCATATGAAATTTCGAAAAAAAAAATCGAATAAATTCAATTTTTGCACGACAAAAAATTTCACGTTGTTTCGAAATTTTTCGTATTTTCGTCAATAAAATTTTTGCGATTATAAAAATTAATACGATTTTTTTTAACAATTTTCGATTTTTCAATCGAACGCATCATTTTTCAAAATAATTTTAAATTTTTGTTAACAAAAAAAATTATTATTATCGTTTTTCATTAATGAATGTTATTGATATCGAATAACAATATCGAATTTTTGTATCGAATAACAATTGCGCATTTCGATTTAAATTTCGAAATTCAATTGTATTATTGAACAACGCGAAACGCATATTTATTGAATACGATATTAAACGATAATTACAATTCAATCGTAAACATATTATTTTTTTGTACAACAAAGAATTTGTGCGTATAATTTGTTGTAATATCGAATATATAAAATTTTCAAATCATTCGCGTTCGAATTTAATTTTGATAATAAATATATAATATCGATATATTTTTAATTTATTTAAAAACATGTTTTAAACGTCAAAAATGTTCATAAATCAATTGTATGCGTTATTTATGTTCATATATTTTTTTTTCATGTTTTTTATTCGATTCGATTTCGCGTAAATTTTAATAATTTCGAAATTTTTTTCAAATTTCATTGAAATTATAATTAAAAATTTGAAATATAACGACGAATTCGTAATTGAATTTTCGATATTACAATCGATTTGAACGATATGAAAAAATTTGATAATTAATTTGATTTTTTTATGTTAATTTTGTTAAATTTGTGAAACGTTTTATACGTGAAATTTCGTTTAAATTTTTTAAATTTCGATTGAAATTTTTTTTTCGATATTCATTAAATTTTTCGTTGTTAATATTTGTGCGAAAACATTAAAAATCGCGAAAAACACAAAAACACGAAAAATCGCAAAAAACACAAAAACACGAAAATTCGCGAAAAACACAAAAACACGAAAAATCGCAAAAAATACAAAAACACGAAAAATCGCGAAAAACACAAAAACACGAAAAATCGCGAAAAACACGAAAACACGAAAAGTCGTAAAAAACACGAAAATTAAAAAAATGAAATTTGTAAACGACGAAAAAACATCGAAATTATTTGTTTTTCGATCGATAAAATCGAAATGTTCGAAAAAACGTCGAAATATAAAATCAATAAACGAAAAAAAAATGTTGAAATTGTCGATTCGTTAATCGATCGAAACGAAACGTTTAATAATAAATTAATGAATGCGATTTGTAAACGAAAAAAATATATTGAAATTGTTAATTTTTTAAACAATCAAAACGAAACGTTCGATAAAACGTAAAAAAAATTCGAAAAAACATAAAAAATATTGAACAATGTTTTTACACGATTTGTAATAAAAAAATCATTAAATTTGTATTTTAATTCGCGATTTGTTCGTATCAAATTCAATTGTGACAAAAAATTCGTCGTAAAAAATGTTGTATCATCGTATTTTTTATTTAAAAATTTGAATTAAATTTTTGATTAAACATTAAATTCTTTTTGTTTTTTTGAATTTTTAAAAATATTCAATTTGTTTATTATTGCGTTTTTTATTATTAAACATATTCGATCGACATTCGAATACATTTTTACGACATTATTGAAAATGTTTAAATTTTTTCAAATACATACGAATCATTATTTGTTTTACGTTGTCGAAATTTCAAAATTGTTTTAATTTTTTTTGTTCGAAATTTTCGTTTTTTTTTTCAAAACGAAAAATCGTTTTTTTATATTTGTTCAACGATCGTTTTGCAATTTCAAACGATTTATTGATAATTTTTCAATCAATTAATAAAAATCGATTATAAAACGTTTTATTTTATAACATATAATTATAACAAAATTTCAAACATTTCGTATCAAATTTTCAACATTTATGTCGCGTGTTTTGTGTTTCAAAAAAAAATTCAATTTGTCAATATAATTGAAAACATTGAATTGAATTATTAAACGTTAATTTATTTATTTCAAAAAAACATTAATACGACGTTTGATTGTCATTACGAATATTAATTTTACGAATGTTTTTACGAATATTATTGTTGATTTGAAAATCATTAATAAAATATAAACAAATCAAAATTTTGTAAATTACGCAATTTTTAAAAATTGAATTATGAAATATCAAATAAAAATAAAATTTTTGTAAATTTAAACATTTTTTTTTTTGCAAATTCAAACAAAATTCGAAAATTGATTTGTGAAATATGAAATAAAAAAATCGAAATTTTGCAAATTTGAACGATTTTTGAAAATTAATTTGTAAAATATCAAATGAAATAAAAAACGTATTTACAATTCAAAAAATCAAATTCGAAAAAACGAAACAAACATTAAAATCGTTAAAAAAAAATTGAATGTCGATTATTAATTCAAATCAAATAAATTTTCACGATTGTTATTTTTCATTTTTTGACACGCAATTATTAATGTTTATTGTTTTTATTTCATTTGATATTTTACACATATTTTATTGAAAAAAACTTTTGTTTTGATTTTAAACAAAAACAAATTTTCAAAAATTATGAATTAAATTATTTTATTTTGTTTTCAAACAATTCAATTTGAATGCAAATTTTTTTATAAATTATATATTTATTTGTTGAATTTTGATCGTATTTTGAAAAATTCAATCGAAATAATAATATTTTCAAATTGTAACAATTTTTAAAATCGAATTTGTGTATCAACGCGATATATTTTTTTTACAATAAAATTTTTTTTAATTAATGTGTATTACGAAACAATTTTTTTTAACGTTTTAAACGTGACGAAATCATTACGTAAAATTTATAATTTCAATTAAAATGTAATTTTTTTTAATGATTCGAACGATAACATCGATATCGTTTGTAAATTTCGACAATTTTTTTTTTGCGTAACGAAACGATGTTATCATTATTTATTTGCGATATTTCGACAAAATGATTGTATTGAACGATCAAAATTCGCGATATTTATTCGTCGATTTTTGAATAAAACGATTGTATTAAACAATCAAATTTCGCGATATTTATTCGTCGATTGTTAAATAAAACGATTGAATTGAACGATCAAAATTATCAATATTTATTTTAAATTTGATAGAATCTTTCTATAATAAAATATTCATTAAAATCGCTTAACGCGAATGATCGATCGAAAAGAATTCTGATCAATTTTGCGTTCGTATTCGTTAAAGTCGATAACTTTCATCAATTGAGAATTCAAATTTTCAATCGGAACATACGTCAAGATCATTTCAAAACGTTTCAATAATTTGCAATTATTTCGCATCTTGCACATCAAGCAACAATCACATATGATTTTCATGTATTCAATCAAAGTTGTAAAACAGAATCAGCGCATTTTAACGTTGCAAAAATAATAAAAATCGACTCATTATCGCAATAATTTTGACGTTTCGAAGATTTCGTCGCTGTCAAATCGTCAATTGAGATGTTTGCGAAAATGTTTTCGTTCAACTTTTCGAAGTTTGTACAGTTATTTCGCATCTTGCATTTCAATCAACAACTTCATATAATTTTCGCGTATTTAATCAAGTTTATAGAACAGAATAAGCGCATTTCAACGCTTCAAAAATTGTACAAATCGATTCATTGTCGCAATAGTTTTGAGAATTCGAAAATTACGTCGTTGTCAAATTTGTGTCTGCTGAGATGTGTTGCGTTCGATTCTCGACGATGTCTGCAACGTTTCAATGCGATTTCGATCATAATTCAATGCGCACTCGATGAATATTCGATGTTATTGATTATTTGAATAAAGTTCATAATGAACTTCAAAATGAGCCTTCGTTTGTATATTTTACTTATTGAGTGTAAATGTTATTAAGATGCGAAGTCGTTGACATCGCAAAGCAATTGCGAGATGTCGATTTTCGCAATTTTATCAGATTCAAACTTAATTCTGAAGTTTTGCATGGAATTTTTTTGAAAAAATTCACGAACAAACTTGTTCGATATAAATAAAAACATATTTTTTTGAAAATTTTCGCGAATTCGCGATATATTTTTTTTCGTTGTATTGTTTTTTGTTTTTTATTCATTTCGTTAATCGTTTTCATAATGTAATAAATGTTGTTTTTGATTGTTTTTATTTATTTGTTATATCGTTTTATTTTATTTTCGAATATCGATATATCGACAATTAAAATTAATTTTTTTGTTTTGTATTTATTTATCAATCAATTTTTTAACGTGAAAAACGTCATTTTTTAAAAATTTCATTTATTTGTTATATCGTTTTATTTTATTCAAAAAACAACATTGACAACAATAATTATTTTTTCGTTTTCGATAAATAACGATTTTTAAAATCGAATATTCAACAATAAATATACACATCAATAAAAACGCGAATTTCGAATATTTTCACGCACGCGAATCATTTTACATTTTTAATATTTTTTTTATTTCGAATATTTGTTTATTTTCGCGCAATTTAAATCGACAAAATAATATCAAATTTGATTAAATTTTGTGTTGTTCGATTCGATTCGAAAAACGTACGCGCAAAAAAATTTCATTATCAAAATTTAATTTTTTTTATTATTTAAATGTTTTGATTTTTTATTGATCGATACAATTTTTGTATTAACGTTTATTTGATGCAAAAATTTTTCATTGATAAAATAATCGCGATTTTTGACACAATTCGATTTTTTGATAAAAAAAACAACATTAATTACGAATTAACGTGTTGTTAACAAAACGTTTATAACGTGACGATTTCGAAAATAATCGAATGACGTTTTTTTTAAACGAAAAAACAAATTTGCAATTTTTTTTTATTCGATTGAATTTGTAAAAAATTGAAAAATTCAAAAAAAAACGAATTTTTTTGATAACAATCAATGAATTATCGAAATTGTCAATCACGACGAATAATTGACGTTTGCAATTTGACAATAACGATATAAATTTGTTCGTAACGACAACAACAAATTTTTTGTTTTGTGAAAACGTTTAAAACGCATGATGAAAATTCGAAACATGAAAAATTGTTAAACATTTAATAACAACGAAATCAATCGAAAAAATAATTGAAAAATAATATAAAAATGAAATGAAAAACACGAAACGATTTGTTTATTAATTAAATTAATGCGAAATTTAATGTTTCAACACACGTTAAAATTACGAATTATTTTTGATTACATACGCAATTTGCATATATTGCGACATAACATCGAAACGACAATCGATAAATTTTTTGATACGTGAATACATTTCAAAAATTTTGTTTAACAAAATGAACACAAACGCATTTGAAAACGAATTCGAAATTAATTTTTATCAATTTGAAACAAAATACGAACGTTTGTATCGAAATTTGAATTTTTAATTATCGTTATTTTAATTATCGTTTATCATCGAACAATTGATTTCAATTAAATGTTAAATTTTCGTTTTTCAAATTTTTTATTTTTTTTGTTTTCGTTTTTGTTACGATAAATCTTCACATAGAACTGAAATCAAAATATCTTGATCAGAAGAAATTAACGTCTTGACAATTTGATTCATATTTCGCATTTTGTTTTCTAGATAATAACAATCAAGCATATTATTTTTTCACATCACGATTTATCGTAACAATGATAGCATTATCGAACATACGATCGACAGTTTTCATGATTGTTTTGTAACGAAACAATATTTAGTTATCGTGTAACGTTTAGCTGTTCGCAGTTTTAATTCTCGTGAAATATCTAATTCGACAAACGATAATTGTCACAATTTCAATGAAGTACTCAGTCAAATCTGACGATAACGATTTTAATTGCAATGCAATATTTAGTTGTTTTGCAACGTTTAGCTTTCGAACATTTATCGAGTCAAAATATTTAATTTTCAAAGCATTTAATCATTGAGCATCAGAATATCTTGTCACGAATTCTTCGCAATAATCAGCATATTTATTCATCAATTTACTCAATCAATTGTCTATTTATTTATTTATTCATTCGTCTGTTCGTCTATTTATTTAATCAGCAAGTATCTGTGACGAGCGTACATCGAATTCAACATTTGACAAAATTAACATCGAATTAACATCGTTATTTTATCACATCGAATGTTAAAGTCGAAATTCGCTTTGACGCATTCAAGAAATCAAATTTTTACATATGTTTTTGCAGATTTCATGTATTTGCTTTTCACTTCGATATTTTCGTGTAATTATGTAATAATATCATATTATTGCATAACATTTCACATTATATCGAAATCATTTTTTTTCATGCTCGTTCATGATACGCGAGCATTCAAATAAACAAAACTTTTTACAATTAAATTCAATGAACGAATAAAAACATAATAAATTCAATTTGATTTTGATCATTCAACGAAAACAACGAAACATAATAGACTCGTTGTGAATTGAAAAAAACGAAACATAATAAATTCGTTTGCTTTGCTTTAAAGAACGTTCAGAACAGACGAATTCACGCGATAGTCTCGATTCACAATACAACAAATTTTTTTTTTTATCATTTTTGACGAAGCATTCGTGTTTGAAAATCAAAAAATCAACAAACAAACATTTTATTTAACATTCATTTGCTTCATTATAAACAAACATTTAGAAATTTCATTCAACATTACATCGAATTTGTCATTTTAAATGAAATTCAATCATCAAGATTTATTTAAATCATTGTTTTGTTCATTTTTTTTTTTCTGTTTCAACAATTATTCGATTTCAATTCACAATCATGATTTTTTCAAGTTTTCTTTCCGAAGTCAATCTGAAAAATCGATTATTGTTTAACGAAATCACACAATTGAACGTGTATGTTTTTGATCGAATAATCACAAATTTCGAGCAACATATCATCGACATCTTTTTTGTTTTAAATTTTAGTCAAAATGACGATGAATTTGATGAAAATAAATCGTTCAAAATCGTTAATTCGATAAATATTTTTTCGAAACAATAATTTTAATCAATGATCGTCAATCATTTCGACGAGTTATGAATCATTTTCGAAATTTTTCGACGAAATCGAAATCGAAAAATAATCGTTATTCGAGTCTGAAATTTTCAAATGAAAAACATGAAAATCAAAATTTCGAATCATAACAAAAAAAAATATGAAATCAATGAAATTTTGCGTGTTGTCAAAATCGAAATCTTTGTTGCTCAAATTTAATGTAATGAATTTTTCAAGATTCAACGTGTTCGTGAAAATAAAAATAAACAACGAAAAAAAAAACTGTTAAATTATCAAAATTATCAAAATTTTTCAATTTCGAGAAAAAATCTCGTTTTGAATTTAAAAAACGCTCGTTCAAACAATTTGATTTTTTTGTTGAAAAATTTCGATTTGATTTTAAAACGCGTTCGTTTCGACATTTTGATTTTTTTATTTTTTTTGAACATAAAAATTTCAATACATTCGAATACATTCGTTACGATATCTGAAAAAATAAATGCATTGATAAATTGAAAATCAATTTCGATTGATACGTCGATAAATTCAAAAAAATTTGCAATTATTGATTGAACAAAAAAAAATTCGCGAAACATATCGATATTCGACGCGAAATTAAACGCAATTTTTTCGAATTAATTGATCAAATTTTCAAATTTTTGAACGACATTTATATCGATGTTGATCATTTTCGAAACGTTCGTCGTCAATACGATGATTTGAAAATGAAATTCATTGAATTTTTTAACGAATTTTATTTCGAATTTTTTTTTAATCAATCAATTGTTCAAAAAAAACGAAAAAAACAAAATTCACGATTTCGAAAAAAAAATCACAACGAAATTTCAACATGTCGACGTTATTCTGAACGATTATGAAATTTTTGACGATTATTTTCGCAAATTTTAAATCATGAATAACAAACATCGTCGCATCAAAAACAACGATGTTAAAATCAATATTTTTTTCATTAAAAACAAATCATCGACAAATCAGTTAAATTTTCGAGTTCGTCGCAATGAACAATACATAAAAAATCTGAAAATTAAATATACGATTTTTTTGAAAAAAAAAACGTATAAAATTGTCATTGTTCGTTCTAATTTGTTTAAATTGAAAAAAATGTCGAAAATGTGATGAAAAAAATCATTGATGAAAAAAATGCATTTTTGATAAATCATTTGATAATTGAATCGACAATTTAATCAAACAAAAAATGTTTAATTTGCAAATCATTTTTTTGATTAACGATAATTTTTCAAATATCGACGACGATAATATAAATTTCGATATTTCAATCACATTCGACGTTAAATCGAAAAATTAACAATTTTTTTCGAAAACGCGAAAAAAATTATCAAAATTTGTTCACGAAATTTTCAGCATAACATTTTTAACGAATTTCATTGTAAATTTTTAATTAAAAAGATAAATTTGTTTTCAAATGATAAAAAAATCATGATTTCATGATTTAATTGATATCGATGTTTTTGAATACGTTTTCATTAATGAAAAAATTGCGCAAAAATATGTCATAAATTAAAATTAATTTCAGTTTTTATCGCGATTTAAAAGAATTTTTAATTTCGAAAAAACGAAAATCAAATTTATTATTTATCAGATATTGTTCAAAATGACGATACAAAATTATTCAAAATTTTTCGTTTCATTGTTCATCAAAATAAAACAACATTCGCTGATTTTAAAAAAATTTTGAATGAACAAACATGAAATGATTTTCAATATGATCAACGACGAATATTATTTCATTTCGAATCATTGTGATCACGTTGAAATTTTTTTTTTGTTATCACGTTCATTTGTATTTCAAAAGTTATTTAATTCGAACAAACATTCGAATAAAACGTTTTATTTGTCATTTTTTGAACGATTTTTAACGTCGTTTTCATCGACAAACGTTCAAAAATATCAAATATTGCAAAAACGATCAATTTCGACATTTTTTCGAATAATTTTTTCTCGTTTTATTGTGAAAAATTCGAAAAAAAACGAACAATCAATAAAAAAAATTTTGAATTCAAATTTCAAATATGTCATTGAAAAAATAAACAAAAAATATTTATCGAATAAATCGTTCAAAAAAAAACGAAAAACGAAAATCATACGTGAAATTCAAAAATCGAATCTAATTAACGTTTCGATAAAAAAATTTGACATTTTCAAAAAATTTGCACGTCGATTTAGTCGACGATTTAAAATCACGATTTCGAAAATTGAAAATGACGAACAAAATTTCGATTTTGATATATCATTGAACGTGACGTTCATCGACGCGACGATTTTTCAATCTTTAACAAAATTTAAAAAAAAAAAAAAAAATCAAGATTTTTTCATTGATTATGAAAAAATTAAACGAAATTATTGACAACGTCAAAAAAACTGATCAAAATAAAAGTTGATTTTGATTTGAATTTCAAAAAAATTTTAAAATCATGAAAACAATCGTCGAGAAATTGAAACGTAAAATTTTTGAATTTTTTAAACGTTTCGAAAATGTATTCAATTCGAAAAAAACAAACAAATTATTTTTTCATAAATTTTACGATCACAAAATCGAATTGATCGAAAATTCGAATCAATTGTTTCGAAATCGAGTTTATTTTTATCGTTCAAAAAATTCGAAATTTTTCAAAAATATTTACACGATAATTTTCAAAAAAAATTTATCAATTCAAACAAGACGTTTTATGTTTCGTTTATTTTATTCGTTGTCAAATCGAATGAACAATTTCGTTTGTGCGTGAATTATCGAAAATTGAACGTCATAATCAAACGTAATAGTTATTTTATTTCGTTGATCGAAAAAATGTTCGTTAAAATTATCGATTGTAAATTTTTGTTCAAATTGAATATTATATCGATTTTCAATAAATTTCGAATGAATTCACAAAACGAAAATTTTATTATTTTCATATGTTCGCTAAACATTTACAAATATCATGTATTGTTTTTCGATTTTATCAATGATTCGATCAATTGACAACATTACATGAACGATTTGTTGTTTGAATATATTAATCATTTTTGTCAAATGTATTTGAATGATATTTTCATTTACAACAAAATTCGAAAACAGCATAACGACATTTCATTCAAATATTTCAAAAATTGAAAAAATTAATTTTCAAATCGATATCAAAAAATGCGAATTTTTTCAAACAAAAATTTCATTTTTAAAAATCATATTATCGACAAAAATTTACGCATGAATTTCAAAAAATGCAAAACATCGTCAATTGAATTCGTTCAACATGCATCAAAAAAATGCAAACGTTTGTGAATTTTGCAATTTTTATCGACGTTTCATTAAAACGTTTTCGAAATTCGTCAAGTTTTTAATTCGAATGATAAAAAAAAAAAAAAAAAAAAAAAAATTGATTTCGAATGAATTGATTTCGTTAACGAAATATTCGAAATTTTAAAAAAACAAATAATCGAACGAAATTTCGATTTTTGACATTACGATCGCAATCGTAAAATTATTTTGAAAATCGATTTTTCAAATTGATGTTTAAATGAAATTTTATTTCAATACGACGACGACGAAATTTTTCATTCGATGAATTTTTTTCAACAAAAAAATAATTTTTGTCGAATGTAATTATGAAATATATGACAAAAAATTTTTGATCATTATCAAATGTTTGAAACATTGAAAATTCGAATTCGAAAATATCGACGAATCAATTGAAATTTATATCGATCACAAAAATTTGAAAATTTTTATGACAAACAAAAAATTCATTTTTTGTCAAATACGTTGAGTCGAAATTTTGACGAATTACAACATCAAAATTCAATATCAATTCGAAATCAAAAACGTCAAATCAAATGTTTTGATTAAAATGTTTGAATTTCGTTTCGTCGAAAACGACGAACGTGAATTTTATAAAAAACAAATTTTGTTGTCATTTTTTCGATTGCAATTATGTTCGATTGACGTTTAAAACGATTTGTACGAACGCGTCATGCAAATCAATCGAAAAAACGAAAACTGTACAAATCATCGTCAAATTTTGATCGATGAACAAATCATTAACGAAAAAATAAATTTGCAAAATTGTTTCGATCGAGACGAAATTTTCTTTAAAAACGAAAATTTATGAATATCAAATCAATTAAATTTTATGATGAAAATAATTCGTGACGTTCACGATCAATTTTTTTGTGTGCACATTCGAACATGAATCGTATTGAAAAATTCATTAAACGTTATTATTATTGATTTAGTATGAAATTATTCATCAAACGTTATATTCGTAATTGTCACAAATGTCAACGATCGAAATTTTTTCACGATAATCGTCACGAATTGTTAATTTCATTGTCGATTTTTAATCAACGATGAATTGATATATCGATAAATTTCATAATTGAATTATTTGATTTCAAAAGCAACAATGTCATTTGTACAATTATCGATCGTTTGATCAAAAAACGTCATTACGTTTTTTTTGTGATTGATGACGATAATTTAACAATTCAAATTTGTGTCAAAATATTGTTCATTACGTATTTCGTATTCATGAATTATTTTTTTCATCATTTCAAATCGAAATGATCAATTTGTAAATCGCGTTTGAAAAATTTTTTGTAAACGATTAAAAATCAAATGTAAATTGTTCATTGTTTTTCAATTTGAAATCGATGATCAAATCGAACGAACGAATCAAAATATCGAAATTCGATTGCGTTTGTATTGCAATTATCGTCAAAACGATCAATTGATTGAATAAATATCATGAAATTCGTCGACAACAACGATGTTTCAACAATCATCGAATTCATTTCATTTTTATTAATAAAAATTATCATTTTCGAATGATTTTGAATCAAATTTAAATGATTATGAAATCATTAAAAAACGTTTGTTGATCAAACAAAACGAATTCATTGTCGAAAAATGAATCGTATTATCGAATACGTCAAAATCAATGTTGTCGACGCTGAAACAAAAATGATTATTCGAATCAACAAATTTCGTTTGTTTATAAATTTTGAAATAAAAAATTATTTTTGATTAAATCGTCGTTACATAAAAACAATTCGTTCATCAAACAAATTGAATGACAAAAATGAATTCATACAAAATAATTCAAAAAAAAAATTTTGTTTATGAATTGAAATTGTTCGACGACATGCACATTTATTCAATTTTTCATTTTTGATTATTAAAAAAAATTTAGAAATTCGTTGAAAAAACAACATAACGATTTTTCAAAATCAATTATTGCAAACGAAATGTTTGAATGAAAATTCGACGATATATTACAATTTCGATATCATTATTATCGTTTTCAATATCGTTGCAAATGATCGAATGAAATTTCACGATCGAACATTTGATATTACGTCGACGACGACAAATTTCAAAATATTCAAAACATCGTGAATGTTTTTCACGATGTTAATTCAAAAACAACAAAATTTGTTTTGCGAAATGATTAAATTGTAACTTTATTGTTTATGATCGATCAGAAAATTGTTATCGAATTCGTTACAATTCATTTTCAAATTGATTCAATAATTTTTTTTTTGTCATTCGTTTCGTTGTCATTTCGCGTTATTTACAGTCAGAATTTACGTCGCATGAAAAGTGAATCGTGTCAAAAACATTTTCAAAAATTGTCGTCAAATTTTACTGAACAATAAATAATAATGTAAAATGTACGCAATGATTGAATAAACAACAAATTGTCAAAAATTCGAACATTTACAAATTCGTCAACAAGATTTTCAATTGTTTACTAATGACACGCGAAATTATTTGTAAAATTCGTTCAAAATATTTGTTTTTTCAAAAATTTAATACATGCGTATTTCGTTGAATGCAATGTACGAATCAAACGTCGTATATGCGATAACATCAACGCGTTAATCGTGATGATAAAAATTTTATCGATTTGTTCAAATTGTTCGTTTCGTGATATCAATTTGATGATTCAAAAATTCTCAAAATCGTTGACGCGCTCAATTGTTTGCTTACTAATGTTCGTCGAAATTATTCTTGACGAATTGTATGAATTCGATTATTTTTCACGACATTCATTACATTCACGTTTTGTC
>JABSSW010000094.1:0-34321 GCA_018902385.1 Physcia stellaris
AACAAAAAAACGACGAACAAAATTTCGATTTTGACGCATTATTAAATGTCGTTTTTATTGACGCGATTGTTTTTTAATCGTTAACGAAATTTAAAAAAAAAAAAAATCAAAATGTTTTTTTTGATCATGAAAAAATTAAACGAAATTATCGACAACGTTAAAAAAATTTAATCAAAATAAAATTGATTTCGATTTGAATTTCAAAAAAATTTAAAATCATGAAAACAATCGTCGAAAAATTGAAACGTAAAATTTTGAATTTTTTAAACGATTCGAAAGCGTATTGATTCAAAAAAATCGACAAATTATTTTCGCATAAATTTTACGATCGCAAAATCGAATTGACGAAAAAGTTCAGATCAATTATTTCGAAATCGAATTTTATTTTTATCGTTTAAAAATTCGAAATTTTTCAAAATATTTACACGATAATTTTCAAAAAAATTTATCAATTCAAACAAAACGTTTTATGTTTCGTTATTTTATTCGTTGTCAAATCGAACGAACAATTTCGTTTTTTGTCGATTATCGAAAATTGAACGTCATAATTCAAACGTAATAATTATTTTATTTCGTTAATCGAAAAATTTTCGCAAAAATTATCGATTGTAAATTTTTGTTCAAATTGAATATTATATTTGTTTTCAATGAAATTTCGAATGAATTCACAAAAACGAAAATTTCATTATTTTTATATGTTCGTTAAGCATTTACAAATATCATGTATTTTTTTAATTAATTAATGATTCGACGTCAATTGACAACATTATATGAACGATTTGTTGTTCGAATATATCAATCATTTTTGTTAAATGTATTTGAATAATATTTTCATTTACAACAAAATTCGAAAACAACACGAACGACATTTATTCAAATATTTCAAAAATTAAAAAAATCGAATTTCAAATCGATATCAAGAAATGCGAATTTTTTCAAACGAAAATTTTTTTTTTTTTCGACGTCATATTATCGACAAAAATTTGCGCATAAATTCAAAAAAAATCAAAACATTGTTAATTGAATTCGTTTCAATTTGCATCAAAAAAAAATGCAAACGTTTATAAATTTTTGCAATTTTTATCGACGTTTCATCAAAACATTTTCGAAATTCGTCAAATTTTTAATTCGAATAATCAAAAAAAAATTGATTTCGAATGAATCGATTTAATCAATGAAACGTTCGAAATTTTGAAAAAACAAATGATCGAAATTTCAATTTTTCGACATTACGATCGCAATCGTAAAACAATTTTGAAAATCGATTTTTCGAATTGATGTTTAAATGAAGATTTTTTTCAATACGACGACGACGAAATTTTTCATTCGATAACGTTTTTCAACAAAAAATTGATTTTTGTCGAATGCAATTACGAAATATATGACAAAAATTTTTAATTATTATTCGATGTTTAAAGTATTGAAAATTCGAATTCGAAAATATCGACGAATTCGTCGAAATTTACATCGATTACAAAATTTGAAAATTTTATAACAAACAAAAAATTGTTTTTCGTTAAATGCGTTAAATCGAAATTTTGATTGATTACAATATCAAAATTCAATATCAATTCGACGTCAAAACGTTAAAATTGATGTTTTGATTCGAATGTTTGAATTTCGTTCAACGAAAACGACGAAAAAAAACTTTATAAAAAACAAATTTTTTTTTTTCGATTACAATTATGTTCAATAAACGCGATGAATGATTTGTACGAACGTATTATGCAAATCAATCGAAAAACGAAAATTGTATTAATTATCGTCAAATTTTGATCGATGATCAAATTATCAACGAAAAAATAAATTTGCGAAATTGTTCGAATCGAAATGAAATTTTATTTAAAATCGATTAAATTTTATGATTGAAATAATTCGTGACGTTTACGATCAATTTTTTTGTGTACATTCGAACATGAATCGTATTGAAAAATTGATTAAACGTTATTATTATTGATTTAATATAAAATTATTCATTAAACGTTACATTTGTAATTGTCACAATTGTTAACGATCGAAATTTTCACACGATGATCGTCACGAATTATTAATTTCATTGTCGATTTTTAATCAACGATGAATTGATATATCGATGAATTTCATAATCGAATTGTTTGATTTCAAAAACAACAATGTTATTTGTATTATTATCGATCGTTTGATCAAAAAACGTCATTACGTTTTTTGCGTAATCGATGACGATAATTTGACAATTCAAATTTGTGTCAAAATATTGATACATTACGTATTTCGTATTCATGAATTATTTTTTTCATCATTTCAAATCGAAATGATCAATTCGTAAATCGCGTTTGAAAAATTTTTTGTAAACGATTAAAAATCAAATGTAAATTGTTCATTGTTTTTCAATTTGAAACTGATGATCAAATCGAACGAATCAATCAAAATATCGAAATTCGATTACGTTTGTATTGCAATTATCGTCAAAACGATTGAATTGATTGAATAAATATAATAAAATTCGTTGACAACAACGATGTTTCAACAATCATTCAATTCATTTCATTTTTTATCAATAAAAATATCATTTTCGAATGATTTTCGAATCAAATTTAAGTGATTACGAAATCAAAAAAACGTTTGTTGATTAAACAAAACAAATTCATTGTCGAAAAAATGAATTGTATCATCGAATATATCAAAATCAATGTTGTCGATGCAAAACAAAAAATAATTGTTCGAATCAACAAATTTCGTTTGATTATAAATTTTAAAATAGAAAATTATTTTTGATTAAATCGTCGTCATATAAAAACGACACGTTCATCAAACAAATTCGATGACAAAAAATTGAATTCATACAAAATGATCAAAAAAAAATCTCGTTTATGAATTAAAATTGTTCGACGAAATGCACATTTATTCAATATTTTATTTCTGATTGTTAAAAAAAAAATTTAAAAATTCGTTGAAAAAACAACATAACGATTTTTCAAAATCAATTATTGTCGACGAAATATTTGAATGAAAAATCGATAATATATTGCAATTTCGATATCATTATCATCGATTACAATATCGTTGCAATTGATTCGAATGAAAATTTCACGATCGCACATGATATTACGTCGACGACGACGAATTTCAAAATGTTCAAAATATCGTGAATGTTTTTCACGAAATCAATTCAAAAACAGCAAAATCTGTTTTGCGAAATGATTAAACAATGAATTTTGTTGTTTATGATCGATCAAAAAACGTTAACATTCAATTCGTTATTCATTTTCAAATTGATTCAAATGATTTTTTTTTTAATCATTTTAATCATTCGTTTCGTTTTCATTTCGCGTTGTTTACAGTCAAAATTTACGTCGCATGAAAAATTGAATCGTGTCAAAAACATTTTCAAAAATTGTCGTTCGATTTTATTGAATTATGAATGATGTAAAATGTTATGCAATGATATAAATAAACAACAAAATGTTAAAAAAAAAAATTCGAACATTTACAAACAAATTAACAAAATTTTCAATTGTTTATTAATAATTGACGAAATTATTTGTAAAATTTTTGCAAAATATTTATTTTTCAAAAAAATTTAATACATGCATATTTCGTTGAATGCAATGTACGAATCGATTGTCGAATATGCGATAATATCGACGAATTAATCGTAATGACAAAAATTTTGTCGACATAATCAAATTGTTCGTTTTTGATATCAATTTGATATTGCAAAAATTTTCAAAATTGTTAACGCGTTCAATTGTTTGTTTATTAATGTTCGTCAAAATTACTTTTAACGAATTATATGAATTGATCATTTTTCACGATATTCATTACATTCACGTTTTGTCGCATGCAATATATATATCAATTTTCGCATACGCGAAAATGTCAAAATTTTAAACATTGTTACGATGATTTTATTAACATGATCAAATTGTTCATTTTATCGTAAATTAATTTAATGTTTTCACGATTTTTGCGAATCGATTTCGCGAACGAAATCGATTTCACAACATTTCGAATTTATTTGTTCATTTCATCAATTATTTAATTCAACGTCATTTAACAACGCATTTAAATCGCGCAAAACGTTCATCGTTAAAAATAAAAAAATTCAATTAATCGTTTCGAAACGAAATTGAAAAAAAACGAAAAATAATGTAACGAACGTATATCGAATTCAATATTTGACAAAATTAACATCGAATTAACATCGTTATTTTATCATATCGAATGTTAAAATCGAAATTCGTCTTGACACATTCAAAAATCAAATTTTTACATATGTTTTTGCAAATTTCATGTATTTGTTTTTCATTTCGATATTTTCGTGTAATTATGTAATAATATCATATTTTTGCATAACATTTCACAAATGTTTCAAAAATTTCATAATCAAACATCGAACACGAAAATTCGATTTTGACAATTCAATCGTGCGATTGTTGAATGATAAAAATTCGATCGTAAAAAATATTTTTTTAAATTGTACAATCGTATCGATCGTGTTTGTTTAAAACGTTTCAAATCGAAAAAAATATCGTGATATATTGTGCAAAAACAAACGCAAAAATAAACGCGAAAACAAACAAAATTGTTTACGAATTTGTTACAAAAACAATCGACACGAAATCGACAAACGAAACAAACGCAATCGAATCGATAATAACAAAAAAAACGAAACAGAAAAAATTGAATTTTTTGCAAATCAACGCGAAAACGAACGAAAAATCAACAATGACGAATAAAAAAACGTTTTTTTTTTACGAATTTTAATGTAAACATTATCGCAATTTTGCGAAAAAATTTTTAACAAAAAACAACGAATTTTTGCGATTGATTTTTGCATTGTATTAATTACGTTACGCATTAAAAATTACATATTATCATTATTTTAATATTTTAATATCAATTTTAACATATTTTTGTCGTTATTTTTGATAACGAAAATGCAAACGTTATTTTACAATTTTATTAAAATTATGTTTTTTTCACAATAATGAAAATTCTTTTACAAAATTTGTATTTGTTGCGTTTTTTTTTTTTTCAAAAAAAACGCAAACGTGTTTTGAATTATAACGAAATTTACGAACGTAATGTTATTATTATAAATAAATCGATTTTGTTGTACGTCAACATTGATTTAAAACAATTATGTATATTTGTTTATTAAATTTGATTATAATGCAATCGTAATTGTTACGTTCAAAATATCTTTGTATTGTATTGAATTTGTTTAACAATTCAAACGAAAAAATCGATTAATTTAATTTGCGTTAATAACGTTATCGTTATAAACAATATATTCATAACAAACACGACAATCAAAACTTTGCGCGATATAATTAAAATCAATCAAAAAAAAAAAATTATGATTTATTGCATTATTAACACGCGTATTATATTGTTGATATTCGAAAATCAATTTCGTTGTTATTAAAACGTTATTGCGATAACATTATTATTTGTAAAAACGATATAATAATTATACAAACAACGATATATCATGTTAATATCATTGTTGCAATAATTATTGTTATTGCAAAAACAGAAAAATCAAATAAAATATTTATTATGTTGTGAAATAAAAATGTTAAAAAATTTAAAAAATAAATTCGAAAATTGAAATAAACAATTTTTAACATATTATTTATTTCGATTCGATTTTACAACATGAATGCAATATTTGAAATTGCATTTTATTATTGTTGTTATTTTTATTTATTAAATTACAATGTTTCAAAATTACACGTTAACAATACAATGTTATATACAAAACAACGTTGTTGCGATATATTCATAATAAAATATTTTTATAAAAAAAAATATTTGATTATTTTTATTTGACTTTTTTGTCGAATCGAAAAATCAATTTTTTCGAAACAAAAATATCAATTTTCACGACATTTTCATTCACAATCATTTCGTAAACATACAAATTCGTAAAACAATTAAATTGTAAAATTAATTAAACGTATTTTAACGCATTAACAATCGCATTAATTTGAACAATATTGAATTTGTTATAAAATTTGAAAATATTCAAATTTTAAAATTTGTCAAATTTGTTTCGCAAATTAGAATTTTTTCGTTAAATTTGATATTTTTATCAATTGAAAATTCAAATATTTAATCGAAACATATGTCAAAATCATTTTCGAAAAAAATTTTAAAAAAATTTCAAACAAATAAAACACAATTTATAAAAAAATATTCATTAAAATCGTTTAACGCGAATGATCGATCGAGAAAAATTTTGATCAATTTCGCGTTTGTATTTTTTAAAGTCGATAAATTCAATCAATATTTAATTCATGTTTTCAATGCGATAAATTATCAAATTTTTTTCGTTCAATTATCAAAATTCATTTTGAATGCGAAAATTCGTACAATTGTTTCGCAATTTGCACATCAATCAACAATCACATATGATTTTCAATTATTTAATTCAAATTGTAAAACAAAATGAACGCAATTCAACGTCGCAATAATAACAAAAATCGATTCATTATCGTAATAATTTTGAAATTTCGAACATTAAATCATTGTTATTTAAATGTTTGTTCGCGAAATGTTTTATTTCAATTTTTTTTCAATGTTTGTAAAACAACGATGCGATATTTATTATAATTCAATGCGATTACGTCAAATTTTTGAAATTATTGATTGTTTAAATAAAATTCATTTTGCATTTCAAAATGAATTTTCGATTATATGTTTTATTTATTGAATGTAAATGTTATTAAGATGCGAATTTCGTGAAATCGCAAAACAATAACGAAATGTCGAATTTGACAATTTTATCAAATTCAATTTTAATTTTGAAAACGATTGAAAAAAAATTTTTAAAAAAATTTCGAATTTGTTTGTTTGTATATTATAAAAACATTGATAATTGACACGAAAAATCGATTATTCAAAAAAAAAAAACAATTATAATAAAACGAAATCAATTAAACGAACGTTAAAACGTTACGAATTTAATTGTCGTATTTCGTGTTTATATATTCGAAATTTCACGATTTTTTTGTTTTTTAACAATCAATTTTATTATGTGTTTAATATTTATTATAACAATCAATATTATTATTCGCACATTTTAATTACGCAATGTTTACATTTTTACATTTTAATTTTTATATTTCATAATTTTACGATGAAAAAAAATTGAAAAAATTTTAATATTAAATTATTTTCAAACATCATTTATTCGATTTATTTTATTTTATATTATTGTTCAAAATGAACGATCGCATTTTTAATCAATCATAATATAAAAATGTAAATTTTTAAAAAATTGAATTATAAATGTTGTGCGTAATGACGTCGATAATATAAATCGACATTAATATTTCGTATTTTTTTCATTATTATGTACAAAAATTTTAATATTTTGAATTTGATAAATTTGTAAATTTTTTATATAAATAAAACAATTTAACAAAACAATTTTTAAAATTTGATTATTTTTTTTATTTTTACGATTGAATTAAAAAACGAAAAAAAAATTCGAACAAAAATGACAAACAAAATTTTATAAAAAAATGAAAACGTCGAAAAAAATCAAAAAAATAAATAAACGAAACAAAAAAAATAAAAAATAAAAAAAATGAAATATTGATTTTTTATTTAATTAAAAAATCGATTTTTTTAAATTTTTTTATTTCGTTATTTTTGCATTAACATTCACGTTTAATTTAAACGAATTAAAATTTCGTATTTTTTTCATTGTTATATACAAAAAAATTTGATGTTTTGAATTTGATCGATTTGTAAATTTTTGTATAAACGAAACAATTTAACAAAACAATTTTTAAAATTTAATTTTTTTTACAATTTTAAAACACGTTGAAAAACGACGTCGTCGTTTAAACAAAACGAAAAAAAACAAATTAATCGTTTTAATGATAACACGATATTCGAAAAACGTAATTTTTGTTAATTTCAATATATAACAAAAACGTTTTGAATTTTTATTTTTAAAAAATGAATCAAATCGTTCGAAACGTTTATATTGCGAATTTCGATTACGACATCACGTCGAAAAAAATATTTCGAATAATTGTCATCGTGTTTCAAATTTTCGATCGTTTTACGTAATATTTTGATGACGAATTGAACATTAAAAATTTTTAATTTTTCGATTTAAAACAAAAAAACGTATTTCGAAATCGAAAAATGCAAAAACAAATAATATAATGAAATTATTATATAAACAATATCGTTCGTAATTATAATAAATATCGAAACTTTTTTTACGAAATAAATCGATTTTCGAAACAAAAAACGTTAAAACGAAATGATCGTCAAAAAAATTATCGAAAAACAAATAACGAATTAATTGTCGAAATTGAACGTGCAATTAATATTAAATTACGTAAATTTATCAATACGTAAAAAATTTGCAAAAATTAAACAAAATGCGACATGTAATGTAACATTTTTTTGATACGAATATCGAAAAATTACAAAATTTTTAGCAAAAAAATCGTTATTTGTATATTTTTTTTTATTGCGTGCAATTTTTCGAAATGATTTCGATTTTATCGATAAATTATCGATTAAAATTTTTTAAAATTAATTTTCAAATATCGAAAATTGTTTTCGTAATATCGTTAAAATATATGTCATATCAAATTTTATGTATTATTTTTACATTTTTAACAACGTGTTGTTTCATTCAATATAACGACGAATATTTTTGTAAAATGTCGTTTTATTATTAACGAATTCGAATCGATCGATGAAATCATGACGTCGTTTTTTTTAAAAAATCAATATGTAAATGTTTTCGAATTTTTAAAAATCGTCAATGATTTTATCAAAAATCAAAAATATATTGTAATCATTAAAAATTTCAAATAAAACAAAAAAAACGAAAAAATTATCGCATATTTTTGTTGTATTAAAAATCAAAAAATGAAAAATAATACGAACAAAAAAATCGAAACGTCGTTTCGAAACGTACAAATTGTTTGTTTCAAATCGTTACGAAATTCGAAAACAATACGTGAACATTCAAACGAATCAATATCGAAATTCACAATTACGAAAAAAATGTTCAATTTTTTTACATTAGATTTCGAAATCAATTCATGAAAAAATTTGACGTTTAAAAAAATATTTTAATTCAATACAAAATCAATCGAAAATTTTCGAAAATTTTGAATTTTATTAACATCAAATACGATAACGATGATTTCGACGATTTAATAATCGAAATTCGAAATATTTCGAACGTTTTGTAATTTATTCGAACGAAAAAAATAAACAATAAAATTTTCATTCAAATTTTCAATGTGTATTTTCAAAACAATTTCGATGAATGATGAATTCGTGTGAAATTGAATTCAATGACGAAAAAGATTTTTTATATGTATTGATTCAACAAGACGTTCATGAATATGTTTCGAATCAACGAGAAAATTATGATAATAAATTGTATTTACAAAATCAATCGTTATCGAATGTTGTTAATTATTTGTACAGAAATCATTTATTTGAACACGTTTTTTTATGCGAAACAAATTTTTCTCGAAAATGAAAAATTGAATAATTACAAATGACTTTTGCGATTATCAAAAATTTGTACAAACATTTAAACATATCGTTTTCAATTGTATGATTTTCGAATGATAAATTTAACATATTTACAACAATTGCAAAAGAAATATTATTAATTGTTAAACATGTTTTATGTATATGACATTTGAAACAAAACATTGCAATCAATTGCAAAAATACTTTTTACAAATAAAATTTGATTCGTATTTTTCGACGAAAATAATAAAAAAATCAAAATCAAAAATACAAAAAATATTTATCGTTTATTGTACGTTGATAATCAACAAAATTTCGATTCAATATGACAAAAATTTCAAAACACGTACAATTTTGTAAACGAAAATATTTGTCTTTATTTGAAAAACAATTTTCTATCGAAAAAAAAGAAATGATGTAAAATATGAATTAATTTCGTTACGCATTTCGATCATTTTACAACTTTCATCGACGAAAACAACAATACTTTGTTAAAAAAAATTAATGAATTTTCAAAAAGATTTGAAAACGATAATCGATATTTTCAACATCATTTGCAATCGTCAACGAAACAATTACATTGTTGTTTTCGAAATTGCTAAAAAACGACTGAATCACAAATTTCGAAAAATCATATATCGAAACGTTGAAATTTACGTCACGTCATTTGCATTGAGAAAAATTGACGATCAATACAAAAAATTGTTAAAAACGAAAAAAAAAAACATCAATTTATTTGTTTGTACGAAATTTTTCAAAAAAGTCATGAGTTTTTTTTGTGCGCATGTCATCGAAAAACGTCGAGCGAATTTTGAAAATGAAAAAATATTGAAATTGATCGATATACATTCGTATTGAAAATTCAAGAAATTTATTCGTCATTACAATAAATTCGACGAGTTCGTGAACGTTGACGACGACGAAAATAATACATTTGTTCAAAAATTTTTGTTACGAATACAGAATTCAACAACGATATTTACGAAAAATCGTTTTCGAAAATCACAAAATCGAAACAAAATCAAAACAACAAAAAAACGAAATCGTACAAAAAAACGACAACGAATTTTTGACAATTTTATTCGTCGAAAATTTTGACGATTCGAATATATTGAAATTATTGATTTTATTTCGAACATACAAATTTCTTTTAGTCAATTTTTTTAATCAATTTTTTTGTGTGATTTTTTTCATTTCAATTTATTCGATCGTTTATTTTTTATTTCGAATTTTCGATATTTGATTCGTTTTTCATTTTATATTTTTAACAACGATTTTAATTCGATTTTTCGATTTCGATTTAATCGTTTTCAAATCAAATATACAATTAATAATTCAATCAGATTTACAATTAATTTATTTCGATTTAAAATCATTCAACAACAACGAAAACAAAACGAAATCAAAACAAAAAAACAAACGAAAAAAACATAAAACGAATTAGAAAATAAAAAAATCTCGAAAACTTTGACGATTTTGACGATTTCGAATTTTGCAAAATCAATATCGCGATTATATATCGTTGCGAAAATTTCAAATTCGAACAAATTGATTTTTTTATAATAATTTCGATTTTATTGATCGAAAATGACAATATATTTATCATGCGAATTAATTCGATAAATACATGATAAAATTTTGATATAAAACGTATTTAAAAATGATTTTTTTTTTATTTTTGTGATATTCGAAAATTTTGTTTTCGTTTTTCGAAAATTTTAATTTCAATAAAAAATTGCACGCAATAAAAAAAAATATGTAAATAACGATTTTTTTAATAAAATATCACGAATAATCGTTTTGCGTTTACGTTTTCGTTTTCGTTATACATACGTTTAATGTCGTTAATTTCGCGTTGTAACAAAAATTCATTAAAAACGATAAAATTAATATATTTTCGATCGACGCATACAAAACGTAAATCAATAATATATGTTTTAATAATTTTCGATTTAAATTTTCGAAATTTCAACGAATTTATTTATTCAACAATGCAAAATCACGTGAATGAAAACGTTTGAAATTTGTTAAAAACGCAAAATTTCACGTATGAATTGACGATCGAATCGTGAATTTTTCGAATGTTTAAAATCAAATTTTATTACAAAAATCGAACGATCGTTTTGTTCAATGAAATTTGAATATATTAATAATCAAATGCGTCAACAATAAACGACGAATCGAAATTTAAAATTAATTATGATGAATTTGCAATTGCGAATATTCGTCAACGATTTTATTATATTTATTACGTGAAAATAAATCAACGAAATAATTGAATTTCGAATTTAATTATATCATTTCAATCAAAATATCATGAAAAGCGAACAACATGATTATATCACGAAAAAATATTATTGTTGAATCGTGTATCGTGTTTTTGTCGAATTTTATATAAACGATTTGATTATCGCAATGAATAACGATTTTGTTATTTTCGAAATGAAATAATCATTGACGTAACGCATGTAACATCGTTCGCATTTTTTTGATTTGAATATTCAATTGTCGATTGCGAAAACGCGTTGAATAACGTCAATTGAAATTTTCGAATAATTCGTCGTTAAAAACACGAAATCAAAAATCGTTTATGTTTTAATTGTTCGAAACGTTTGTTCAAATATGATTTGACGATCGTGAAAACATTATTCGCAAAATTTTGATATCGTTTTATTGTGATAAAAACATTTGTCATTAACGTAAATTTGTTCGCATGATTTCGTTGAATTTGCATATTTTATTGACGTTTCGAATGTGATCGCGAATTCGATACAAAAAAATAAAAAAAAATCGTTCAAAATCACGACTTTTGCACAAAAAAATAAAAAATTCACGAAAAAATCGATTTGACGATACGAGAAAAAATTTTGAATAAAAATCACGTTGACAAATTTCATTGTTTTCGTCAATTTGATTGAAAAAAATTTGATTTTCATGATTTCGTTATCGAATTCGATGTTCAAAAATTCGAATTTTGTGTCAATTTTTTTTCGTTCGTTTCGAAATCAAATTTATTGCATATATTTCGTCAAATAAATTTATATGATTCGAAATCGATGTGAAATTTCATGATAATAAAAAATCGTTTAAATAATAAAAAACGATGCGAAAATAATTTATTTTAACGAAAATTCAATGCAACGTTTTAATAAATAAATCAAATAAAAAAAAAACGATTCGAAAATCGAAAAATAAAAATAATTTCATATAAAATTCGTCATTTTAACAAAAATCGAATAATCAACGATTTTATACGATCACAAAAATGTGTTTGAACGCATTTGCAAAATTTTTTTTGAACATTATCGCATTTCGTTTTTGAAATATAAATATTGCAATAATTTTATCGAACGTGACATATTTCAAAATTTTTGCATCGAATATAATGTTTTCATTGATTGAATCGTTTTTGAAATATGATAAATCGTAAATACGTTTTCAATCGTTGTCGTGTTTCGAAATCAAATTTAACGACGAACAAACGTAATGAATAAAAAAAACGTCACGCAATTTAATCAATCGATAAACATTTATTTGTTTGACGAAATTGACAATGAATATATCGAAAATTTTGTTGATCGAATTGTGATTGTTGAAAATGCGAAATTTTTATTATCGATATATTCGATGTTGACGTTTCGTTTAATAATGTTAAACAATTTGTTAACGAAATTTCAATCAAAATGAATTTTTAATCGAATATTTTTTTTTGTTTTCAATGACATTTTAATATCGAAATTAAAAACGTTTTCGAAAACGACGTCATATAAAAAATTTCTCGACGATCATTTTATTGAAATCGACATGATCATACGAAATGAATAATTCGAAAAAAAAAAAGAACGAAAAAAAAAATCGATTAATTATTTTGTGATTTTGTTGATGCATTCGAATTTGTTATAATATTTTTGTTGACATTTTGTACAAATATGTTTGAATTTGCAATTTTTTCGTATCAAATATTGTTGTTGAACGCAATACAAACGTTGATGCGAATTGTAATACGTTTATTTTTGAATTTACGAAAATAAAAATTAATTGATATTCAAACGTTTTTTTGTTTGATTCAATAACGATTATATTTTTGAATTTTTATTCGATAAAATCGATTTTAATTAATCAATTAACGAAAACGTTTTAATCGATACGAATAATTCGAATTAAATTTTTTCGTGTTATATTACGATCAACGATCACGTTTTGTAAAAATACGTTTTTATGATACGAATACGATATACGTTCATGACGAAATTCAATTAATATTGAATATTCGAATGAATAAATTCGAAAACAACGTTATAATATATTTTTATTGTCATCAAAAAAATATTTTTGAAAAATTTTGAACGCGTATCGATAACGATTTCGAATGCAATTTAAAAAAATAAATTTAAAATTTTTTTGATATTTAAACGAAAATAATAAACGTTTTGCAAAAATCGAAACAACATATTGATAAATATTCGTTTCATTTTGAAATATTTCGAATCATAAATTATATGTAAAAATTCGTGCGAATTTTTGTCGTTTAAACAACGAACGAAACGACAAAATACGAATTTAAAAAATGTAAAAAAAATAACGAAAACAACGTACGTTGAATAAAAATAAATTTATTCAATTTTTTTGATATGTTTTTATTTTGTTTTGAAAAATTATTTTTCGACAAAAATTTTTTTGAAACGAAATTTTCGTTATTTGAAAATTTTTCGCATGCGCGTGATTATTAAATTTAAAATTCGTCGTCGTCGAATGCGTCGTTATCGTTATTGTCAAAATTGATGAAATTAAAAATCATGACGTTGAAATCGTTTTCGTTTTCGTTTTCGATTTAATTTTCGAAATAATCAAAAAAAAAAAAATTCGAAAACGAACGTTTCGAAAAATATTTCGAAATAAACGCGTTAAAATGAAACGAAAACGTAAAACAAATTTTTTAATTCGATTACGATTTTTTACGTCGAAAATAACACGTTTGAAAATTGCAAACGATTTGAATTTGAATATAAATGTTTCGTTGTTATTTTTTCAAACGACAATATTATTGTTTTTGTCAAAAATGAAAATAAACTTAATGTCGACGAACATTATTACGACAACGAAAAATTTAACGAAATCGAATTTTAATTAAATCGAACGAAATATTACAACAAAAATTGTACGAAAATCGAAAAATTGAAATATGCAACATCAAAAATTGATGTGAAAATTTTTACAATTGATTTTTGCAAATAATTTGCAAAAAAAAAGAAAAAAAAAATGAGAAATGAAAAAAATGAAACATTGATTTTTTATTTAATTAGAAGGTTAGTTTTTTCAAGTTTTTTCATTTCGTCATCTCTGCATTAGCATTCACGTCTAGTCTGGACGATTTTCGAGCCCGCTCGATGGCTAAGTCTCTTCTTTGTGCAGTCCGGTCCTCGTTTCTACATGTTCTTTGCTAAGTTTGCGTTTGGCTACAAAGGCTGTCGCTACAAGCCCTACGAAGGATATGCAGGTATAGAGAATCCACAGATTCCTCAAGCTCCAAGCATAAGCCTCCTTGATGGCGAGCTTCTGGGCAAGGTCGACTATGGTACTGATTGTGTTGACGTTGGCGGCAGCATCTCCATCGGAAAAGTGATTTGCGATGTCCACTGGTACACCAGCGTTGAGCATGTTCTTGATCTGAAGATGCATACCATTTTGGAATATCACACCACCAATGACGATTGACATGGACATTCCAAGGTTCCGTATGAAAGATAGGGTTGCTGTTGCCGTAGCGGTATCATCTTGCGATACGTGAGCCTGAAGTGCAATCAGAGGTGGTTCGAACAATAATCCCGATCCCAGGCCTGCTACAATCTGGAAACCGACGATCTGGCTAAGTGGAGATGTTGCGTTCAAATGTATCAGCATCCCAAAACCTAGAGCCAGTAGGGCCGACCCAATCCATTGTACCTCCAAATATTTTCCTGTTCTATGAATTATGACACCGCAAGTTATTCCCATCACAGTCTCGGTAACAATGAAAGGTAGGATTAAAACGCCCGAGCGCAACGGTGATGCTTCTTGGACGGATTGGAAATATAAAGGAAGGTAATATTCACCGCCAATGAATGCCTTGATCCATCAGTTTCTATTCCGATAGTATGAAAAAAATAGAGTACTCACAAAGCCATGCGAAAACGCGACCAACAAGCTCATAACATTCGACAGCTCCTTCACAATGCGAAGTGGCATCAAAGGGTATTTAGCAAGCCGGCGCTCACTGTAGACAAAGAGGATGGACATCAGACATCCGAAAACTATCAAACAAATGACCTTTGGTGAGTCCCATGGGAAGGTTGTACCCCCAAAATTAAGTCCAAGTAGAAGCATGATTGTGAGTCCGATGATGGAGAGGCTTCCAAACCAGTCCTGTTTGGTTTCAAAGTCAGAAACATCGTCCTTGGTAATGCGATGAATTCCAAGACATGTGTTTTATGCAGAACGCTGGCACTTAATGTCTTGTACAAGATCTGAAAAAGAAAAGACGTGGTTTGAAAAGACTTACTATAGCTCGTACTCCATCATAGATTTTGGTCTTAGGGTTGTGGACGTCCAAAAAGAAGAACAGTAGAATGAAGGCAAGACCACAAAATGGGAGATTGACCCAGAATATCCATCTCCAAGAAACGAATTGTGCAAAGGTACCTCCAAGGATTGGTCCAAGGCCGCCAGCAAGAGCCCATATGCATTCGCAAAGACCGAAAAACAGCGTCCGTTGTCTGTCTTTGTGTGAGGCCGATAAATCGTTCATGTCAATTCGCCTTTTTGGACTCACCTCATACTGAAAATATCCGAGATGACGATATTGACGAGCTGGATAAGTCCACCGGCAGCAGTTCCTTGCAACGCTCTTGCAACGATCAAAATCTCCATGCTTTTCGACAATGCACACATAATAGAACTGCCACCAAATATTGCAACAGCCACAAGTAATATGGGCTTTCGGCCCCATATGTCAGATATTTTGGCCCAAACGGGGGCACCTGCAGCACTAGCCAAAAGGTATGCGCCTCCAATCCAGAGGTATCCCGAAGCAGAGTGCAGATCGGATGAAATGGTTGGAATCGCTGTTGCTACAATAGTCGTATCCAGCGCTGCGATGAAGAGAGACAGCTGTGCGAAAGGTTAGCTTGTCCATCAATTATGTGAAATTCGGATACGAGCTGGGTCTCGAATACCGCAAGAGCCAGCAGGATGGCTGCAAGTCTTAGGCGACTGCGAGGCTGGTCCGGCTGAAGCATCTTCATTGGCTGAACAATAGCACCGTCATGCTTGCAGATATGGTTGGTCTGATTGCTGATTTCAGCGACCGATGATCCTTGGCGACAATTTTCAATGACATCCATGATGGTGGTACGATGTGAATTTGGACTTCTGCTCCAGCGCAGAGAATTTTACTTTCCCAAGTTCCCCAAAGAACAACACTATTGAAGTTCGAATGATGTTGGCGAACTGTGAGTCGTACAAGACAAAGGCGCACTCGAAGCATTTTATCTCTAGACGGTGCGTTTCGGGCATGTCCGATGCGTCATCATTAGAGCCCGGCTCCAGAACTAAGTACACTTGCCGCAATCCAGGGCTATCTTAGGGCTTGGCACCTTAATTGCTGGCGAGCTGGGATGCCAGTCTTCAAGCTGAGTTTGAGCCTAAAGATTACCTAGGTAGAAGTGGTAGGTAAAAGACCCGGTATGGACCCGGCTAAGCAGCCAGGATTCTCTTTCCATTGTTCAAATACGATAATAAAGCTTGTCTGGGTCCCACAACGGAGTGGTGCCTTGGGCCCTGTGAACGGAGACGGAGGGAAAGAGACTAATTGCATTACTGGAGATGCGAGGACATCTTCAAACCCTCCGTACTCTGACGGGGCTCTCAAAAATTAGCTAGACGACTACGATATTCCTCTCTTCAAGCTCTGTTTGGCACAGCTGCAACCAATCCCCTTTCTGGACGATCTTATGCCTCAGTCTCAATATCCTCAACCCCGTCATCCTATCCAGTATCTCCCGGAGCTCGTGGGGACCGAAATAGGCCGGATGTCCGGTATTCTCATCTGGATGGAGGGGTTCCTCGATCTGTACGGTCGTCACCAGCTGTAATCGTTTCGGTAGGACGGTTTGAGTGAAGAACTCCATTGCTTTGACATCGAAGAAACAGAACACGTTCTTTGTGTACAGGTAATCGATAGCTTCGGAGTACCTAGATGTGCCGTTAGCCATCTTAATTATAATATGACAAAAATTGAGCTGGTCGGGTTGGACAGGAAAGGTATCTGACAGTTTTCTGCAAGATTTCAGCAGCGACAGCACATCGTTTTGAGCTTTGTTGCGCTCTCTGGGTACGATCCATGCACCTGACTCCGTCTGATCGTGGCCGTGTGCCAGCCCTGGCGGGCAGTTTCCGTATCTTGTTAGGTCATGTGCAGGAGTTGGCCATGTTTCTTGATGCCTCTTGTTACAGGCGTAGAAACCAAGCCGTCGATCTTTTCGTCTGTATACATGGACATGCTCGGATCCTGCCAGGGCATAGTCGTAGATCATCTCGCGTATCTCCAATGGACATTGGCCAAAGAAGGTTGATTGCAGTTGATCCTGGGTAGTCCTTCCTCCATCCAAAAGCGATGCTTCGGGTGGAACATCTGGTATAGTGAGTGCTCTCTTGCGTGCAGCTGGCAAGGGGCGAGGGGCTTCTCTCTCCAATTGTCTCTGTAATTCTAAATGGAATAATGCAGCGCGATTGTCTATACCGCAGTACTGCTCGTTGTGCTGCCTGTCGGGTAGCCGCTCATTGGGCTGCCTGTCAATTATCCGCTCATTTGTCTGCTTGTGCTTTTTGGGTGAAGGCAGCGCCCCACACAGATTCAGGCGCCGCCAAGACACAGGAAAGGGCATCTAGATACGAGGGCGCTGGTTCTGAATGGGTCGGGCGACTCTTTGCTAGATCCTATTTACCAAGTGTTAGATCTTTACTCCAGCTGTACTTGTAGTGAAATACGCCTTTCTGGGTGGGACTGCTTGGCAGTGGATGAGCTCGGATGGCAAGGCCAAGATACTGCTGCCTAGCGTGTGGCCTTGTTTTGACCACCTCTGGGAAGCCGCCTTGCACAATCCGTAAGGAACCGGGTCTCGGTGTTTCTTGCTTTTCATCGAGCTCTGCATATATATTCAAACCAATTTTGTTGCAGGATGGAATGAACATGTAATGGAAGATCAGTCACACCTCATTCTACCACATATAGTATATCGTCAGAGGTACAAGAAAACAGACACCAGTGAGAACTGGTGACCATAGTTCATCAAAGGTGTAACCGTGAACTTCTGATCCAGCTCAGCTTGGTTGAATATCAATATATTGACTCAGCGAGAATGGTGCACCAACACGAGTACCGATCGTCAGAGAAACCTGTCGGCCACCAATCAAAAGAGGCATATTCGATTTCGAGATGTAGTCCTGAGGTAGGGAATCCGCTTCTGCAAAGCCGTTGTGTCGGCGTCCCACGACTTGAAGGTGGAGTGGCGCGAAAATTGTTTTTCATGCGAGGTTGGGATGATTACTGTAGCTTAGTGAAATGTATGTCGAAGATACTGAAAATCACATTGAGAGATTGTTAAGGAATGAGAAGATGATGAAGATCTAAGAATCGACATAAGTGAGAGACGTCGCATGGACAAGTGTTGCAAAGCTAATATTTGAGCGATAGACTTTGATAACCAGGCGCCAAAGGATTAGTTTTATCAAAGCCATGATAGGAGAGACCACGATAGCTACATACTGATTGAAGGAGGGACGATACCTTCCAGCTAATATGAGTTCTTCTCAAAAATAGAGCAAAGGGAATCAGCACCGAACAAGATAAGAAAAGGCTTGCGATAGGATCCTACCGGGAGGCTCTGCAGTGAAGGAGATGATAAGACGTCGTAAAGAGAATAGACCACGATGAGCAGCCAATGACAATCCTTCTTCGCTCTGGGAACGGAAATAAGGTCGAGGCTTGGCATCGTCGGCGAATCTGAAGAATTCAGATTTGTATCCTTACAGGACTGTGGAAAGGACATGGAAAGGAAAGCGTCCAACTCAACCAGCTCCATCTGGGCACTTTCAAGCCCATCTATGCAAGTCAAGCAATTGATCCAGAACATTTTGGTAAGGCATTCCATGTCATTGACCCGGTACTTGAGAATGACGCAGTGAAAGCACTGAGTGTCCGAATACGGTAATACTCTTGCGAGCACTGGCTGGATGGGAGAATCCAAAAGACAGGAATATACTATCCTGGTTGACTTTTCGGATGGAGAAGCAGCCTCTGATGCCTGAGATCAAGAAATAAGGGGCCGGTATCATTCTGCTGTTGCCATCAACTTAAGGAGGGGGAACTGGCCATGGTCGGCGACGCTCCTACTGGACTTAACCCAATAATGGGCCGAGACTTACTTGACGATTCTTATGGGTTTTCGTTCAAGGCGAACTCATTATAGGATAGTCTGGAGAGTCCTGTCTCCAGTTTTATGCAGCTGGCCAAATTTACTGCCTTCATCCCATGGTCTCCAGGCAATTCGTTGTTATTGAATAATATATCCTCGCGGGCGAGTACCAGAGAACTTGATAGCGGCAAGAGCCTCGGGTTTTATGGCTCAAGTTTCGTGGCACGGACAACCCACAACGGATCTGTTCTCCCACTGAACCAGTCCATGATCCCACTCGCGGCGCCAATTTCCGTCTTCCCATCGTTCAAGGTGCAGATTTCGATGTCTCTCCAGCCGGCCCACCATAGATAATCGCCGACCATGTGCAGTTTTTCCTCTTCACTGACTCTCAGCCATCTGCCGACGGCCTTTGTCGGAAAGCAGCGATTTGACACAACCAGGTGTATCTTTCCACCAGGCTTCGTGTATTCCAGGACAGACGAGAGGACATCAATAGGCTTAGTGAGATAGTCGATGCTCACCACACAGGTTGATGCGTCAAGAGGAGCCATGGTAGCAGGTAATTTGGGGTTCGTATTCAGGTCTTGCAAGATGGAATTACTTAGAATTGGATTGGCTGCAAGCTCCCGCGCGTTTATCCCCATACCTACCACTTCTAGTGACTTATCGCCGTGACTTCCTGACGCTAAGTCTCCCTCATTGTTTGCATGTGTAGCCAGTGACCTCTTTGCTGAAATAGCAATTTCCTCTAGCTCCCGCGGAAAATGGCTGATCCAGCTCGAGCAAAAATCGAGAATGCGGCCAGATTGTGGAAGATTCCGCAGGTAGTAGTCTTTGAGTAAAGCGATTGCATTGTCGTCGATATGAGTCACGAACCGCGGAGATGCGTAGAAATCGGTGTCAGGGGACTCATCTGCTCGTTTGAAGTCCCCGGGTCCGTAAGGGAAGGAGTCGTGACGAGGCGTATATGAACGCACGCTTTGCCCATGCTGGGTGGGTGTGGATGCAGATGCCATTGTCGAGAAAAGAGCTGGGATGGAGAATGAAAGAAAAGTGCGGGTAGGACGAAGGCGTTGCAGCAGCATTCTAATGTCTGGTAATGTCGAACATGTAGGATAGCAAGACGAGAGGGAAAGAACGGCCTAAGCTCCTCGAAAGTGCAAATGTATGACGCACTTCATGAAAAGTACCGACGACAGATTGCCCCCGCATCTCGCATCCAAATTTCCTTGCGCGTCAAAGATCGTCTTCCTCGGACACGGACGTTCTTATGTCCAGAGTGCTATGAATTTGTTGTTTCGTAGTCATTACTATTGTAAGGTACATGTAGAAATCAATTCTCTCAAGCAGTTTCTGCATCCAGTTTTGTGAAGTCGGAAGGTACTTTAATTCTCCAACCATAGCCCTAGAAACTACCCAAAGCTCGATCATTGATCTGACCCATACAAGCCTAAAAGTTACTATACTTTAAGGGTGCCTGGGGGGTTTTCAAAATGCTCCTGATAGGCTTGGCTAGAGGCTAATTGTATCGAGGTGCTTCCCAAAGTGCCAAGCATTTCTGTAGCATTTCCTGTAGAATAGCTTTCCTAGAACAGAGTTTTGCAACACAACATGTAGTATCATGCAATCAATATCAATATCAATTCGATGCGCAAAGCTTTGATGTCAGCATATCATTTGTTGATATGAAAATCTACAACATTTTTAAGCTTTCAACGAATCAACGGGAACAACAGTACGCAACATACATCCACGCCACTCAAAATTGAATTGCAAAATCGTGCGATTCGGCCGATTTTCACGCGGGGGTGGCACTCAGAGTATTGTGTGCCAACGTGGGCGTGCTCATTGATGCGTGCGCATGCGCATTGCGCAGGGGATGTCTATGATCTATGCGCTCCAATCCGGAGAACCCTGGGAAGTTTAAGGTTGAACCTAGCAAAATTTAAGGTTGATTTCCCGAGACTAGCGTATTTTCTCTGGAAAAGCTCGCCAAAAAGCAAATTCCTCTCGAGAGCCTTGTATATGTGACAGATTTTGAGTGTTAGAGTATCTCGATATCTTCTCGAGGTACTTGACTAGGCGATATATTGCGCTAGAAATATTCTATCCAGATTCCTCAGGGAGCATTGCGCAAACCCCCCAGCCGCCCTTAAAGTATCTTAAATTTACACATGTTAAACGATGGAAACCCCCTGTTGATACCGCATTACGCTATACCAAACCCCTTTTAATAAGGGTTATGCAAACTCAGCATCCACTTCCTCATAATGATCGAAAAATCCTTTGAAAAGCTTCACCCCTAGTCCGGGATCTAGGCTTCCAATTGTTGCTCGAATGGAATGCATGGAAAGTTGTGGTATACCAGCGTCAATAGCCCTCACGCCCATGGCTGACGACAGCATTGGCCCCACAGTACCTCCCGACCGAGAATCGTTTCTGATCTGGAACACTTGAAGAGTCGAATTACACTTGTCTGCCACGCGTTGGAGAAGGGCGCTGCTGACCGAGTCTGTGGTTGTGTGGCCATTCGGATCTGCTTGGATTGCGATTCCTACATTCAGGCGAGGGGAATGATTCTCCAAGTATGATCCCAGATAGTTGGGATTAACTGCGTGGGAGACGTCGGCCGAGATGAGGAAGCTGTTGGCGTAGGTTTGGCTCAAGATGTTTGCAGAGCTTGTGTTGTCATTGAACACCTCGCAGATGCGGGAGATAGTGCCAGGTAGGAGATTACTATGCGCGCCTTGTCTGAGGAGCGAACCAATCTCTTCATCATCGAACAGACCAACGACTTTGAGGATACCGCTGTTTTCCGATGGGGATCTGTTGTCGAAGATGCTCGGTGCAGTAGTGGAAGCGATCAAAGCTTCGATGGCTGAGAAGCAACAGAGTTTGTCGTCAACGCGACCTGCGAATATGAATTCTTTATCGAGGCCACCAAGCTGTGCAGGCTGAATGTCAAATAATTCCAATTCCCAGTTCACGATGGAGGAGTCTGCAGTTCGTGAGTTTAACATCTACAGTAAGAGGATGCTGAGGACTTACACTCCTCTATCCCTAGCTCTTCAGCGATGACCTTGACAAGGCGTGGTGGTTGGGTTGCAGCAAATGTTTGCGAGCCCGCCGCTTTCGGTGTGAACCCACCACCATTTTCTGACTCGGACCCGTCTAATCCTATGATTGGCACCATCTGAGTTTCCTTGTTGACATTCGCGAGGCTTGCAGCCGCTCCAAAGTGCGGTGCTAAGGTTGGTATCCGCGCAATCGGCCATGCTAATTTCACCAATCTCGTCTCTATTTTGCCAGAATCATTATCCTTGACGAGGACTCTCCCACCGATACCAAGATCCCGGTCAAACCAGGTTGTGTTTAGCCCGCCGGCGTAGGGGGCAACTCCAAGCTGTGTATATCCCGCCTTGCTTGGGAGGGTGGGTATGGGCTTTAATCTAGCAGATAGCGCATCCACATGGCAAGCGATCATACTGGCTCCGTTGCCTGCTTCGTAGTCCATGCCCACGGTGAAGGCGATGAGAGAGCTTCCATTCCGCTCCAAGTAGTATTTGCCGCCCTTTTTGAGTTTTCCGGTCCATGAAGCACGCTCTGACAATCTGGTGAAGCCGTAGAACTCGAGCTTTTTGGCGAAGTATGCGACAGCGTGGAACACTGTCGGGTTTTCCGATATGAATGAGAGGAACGGCTTGGTATATGATCCGACATCGACACTGGATGTTCCACCTTGCTTGATGTGTAGGTGGCCGGCTGTAGTGCTTTGCTCTTCATCCTTCTCCTCAATCTTCATCGCTCCCAAAGACACATTGAATGAATGCTCGAGGTGCGCGCCCCTCGACTTGCGGGTCATAGTTCTTGATAGAGTGAATGTTTAACAGAAATAGAAGAGCCTTTGTGAAAGAGGAGAATGAATCTCTAAGTTGCCGGAGACGATATCAGGAATATAAGGAAGAAGTCGCTGCTTGATGCTAGAAGGAATGGTCATGAATCATGAGGGATTGGCGAAGGTGATCTCCAGTCGCGTCACCGCGTAGCTGCAGTCATGTGGGCAGCCGACGGCTTGAGCCATCCAGGAACCGGGCGCGTTCTACCTTCATGACAGGCCCATGACGAATAACACTCATCATGTCTCTATTTTACATCTCGTGGTTGAAGTAACGAGAGAGTTGATTCCTGCCGCTTAGAGAGACACCAGGGACAATGCGGAACATCTATGAAACAGCGTGCGATCGGCCCTTGCGGAGTAAAGCCAGCATGAAGGTTTCAGATTATTGCGGCGGTGCAAAATGAATAGGCAACGAAACCGTCGCAAGGCTGGCTTGTGAAGAATATTAATGCCTCCGATGCCTCCTTATTGGCCATGGGCGAACGAGATGTCGAGCTTGGAATTTTATCTGCGCACCCGGCGGAAGCTCTATTGAGCCTCGAGACACCAAGCTCATCAAGCGCATTCCACCCTCCCAACTCATACCCCACGCAACCAGCAGTGACCGAGGATAAGGAAGAGCCTGGGGACAGCGATGCTGATTCCACTGCAATCGAGAATGGCGCCGCCATCACGCAAGACAGCCAGGCCATTTTTGATGACGACGACTATGTCAGGCTCCCGCGCAGAAAGGTCGAGCAACTGATGGGCATGTGGATCGAGGTCTTGCAACAAAGCCTACAAGCGAAGGACCGGTCACATGATGTTCTTCCGTTACCTCGCAAGCCATCTAGCAGCTCCTTGCCACAATTCACGCCTTCGATGAGCATAAGTCGTTACCCACCCGTTTCATACCCTCCAAATTCATACCCATGGGCGACCGTCAAGCCCATGGCTCAATTTGAGCTGGAGGCAGAAGACGGGTGGAGAAGGATGGGCAGAAGCATGTGGAAGACCCCAGAAAACCTGGCGCATCTCGAAGACAGCTGGAGATACCTTTGGGAACCGATGGTGGGTGTGGACAAGGGGCTATTTCAATGGCAGGTCGACGAAGAGATTAGGAAGAGGCTACAATACAATCTCGTCGACGCATTGAACGCCAACGAGAGGATCGTTAGTGCCAATATGTTTATGCGGCGAGATTACCGTACCATATCAACTTTCATTACTCTGATAGGTCTTAGGCTGAACGACCAGTATCGATCTTATCATCGTTTTCCAGAAATGGGGCCTGTGAAGCAAATCAATATTTTGATCGAATGTATCTGGGCTTGCAATGCCTTTGATCCGAGCAACGATATCAAGGATGGATATCGGGAAGGTCCACGCTTGAGCAATGTCTTGACAGCTTGCTACAGACGTGGGGTTCTTCCTCGACCAGAAGAAGGCTTTGACGATTATGTTACTATGGAAGTTCTGAAGAAACATTGTCAGGCGGTCAGAAGAGCGTTGCACTTGATCAACCTACTACAGAAGCATCAGATTTCTATCTACATGCAATGCCAGACTCTGAGTCAAGCTCGTGAACTCTGGAGTATGCCATTGCCCGATGTCGAAGCACCACTGTTACATTTGCCATATCGCTCAAGCACTCTTCGCGACGGCACTGACGCCTTCCTGCGCATCGACGATTTCAACCTCCGAGATCTCCAGACCCTAGGCCACCTGCAGATCCAATGGACCTCGTACTGGGACGAGCACCTCCAGCTCGAAACCAGCTCCACAGCCAACATACTCAAGATATACTGGTTCCAACCAAAGCTCGCTCGATATCTAGTCGAGAAGTGAGTTACTATTCCCCATCCCATCCAACGCCAGACAAATTCACCACTAACACCATCCCTCCCAGCCATCTCTGCTCCCAACTCTCCTCCAACGAACTCACCCGCCGCGAAGACGAGCTCTTCAGAACCTGGTGCCTAATCTTCACCTCCAAAACCCGCCCGCGCGAATCAACCGCACAGTACAAATCCCTCCGCGCACCCCGCTGGCTCTCCCTCCTCGGACACACAAAACTCAACACCTGGACCCCAGAACAAGCAACCAACAACGCGCCCGACTCGGGCCCTCTCCTCTCCAAATTCCTCTCCCCCTCCCCCTCTCCCTTCCCCTCTTTCTCTTTTCCCTCCCCCTCCACCCCCTCCTCTAACATCACAGACAACCCCTACTGCCTCGAACCCCCCACCCACCTCCTCCTGCAATGGTCCCGCGCCGGCAAAAAGCTGCCCCACGACCGCATCTCCTACGCCCAATTCCCCATCTACGGCGACCGCCTGCGCGAACTGCGCACCTACATGGATAGCCAGCAGCCGACGGGCCTGCGGGCGCTGTGGAAGGATCGCAGGAACTCGAGCGCGTATTATACGTTTTGGTTCGTGACGGTGTTTGGGAGCGCGAGTGTCCTGCTTGCGGCGGCGGCGTTGGCGGTCGGGATTGCGCAGACTTGGGCTGCTTTTAGGGGGCTGGAGGGGTGAGCTTTGGGGGTTAGGGGGAAGGGTAGTTTTTGAGGAAGGAGGAGGGGGGTGGGGTGGGGTGGGTTTGCATGTAATATTCTAGGTACTTTAGTATTGGAGGAGAGGTTCGTTCTTTCCCAAAGTCGGGCAGCTGGTTGTGGTGTCACCAAAATACTAAAAGCATTGGGTCTCTGAAACTTTTTCCCTTTTCTTTTCGTTTCTGTTCTTTTTCTTCCACAATCCCTAGAAATACAGACTCGCGACCTCAGCATCCCCACTCAACCACCAAGGCGCTGGGATAGCTCGACGTCGAAACGGGGGAGATCACGAAGACCTCACCCCGAATCGACGGAGACACATCCCAAACGCCCCACCATCATCACCTCTAAGAATACACGGAAAAAAAAAGGTCCAGCAAACAACTTAATCCGCCCGAAAAACAGAACTCCCAAAACGCCATATTCCCAAACCCCGGGTATCCGTTTCCCCCCTCAAAAACACCTCGCTAAAACCCGCTAAATCACCAACCCAAATATATCGCTTCCCTCGCCGCACAAATCAAACTCACGCCCCAGCTTTAGCATACCGATACCGATACGCCTGGCCCCCCTCCCTCCCCTTCCCCTTCCATTTCCAACCTCCCTCCGCCCCCACTCCGCCATCAGCGCCTTGGACATCTTCTCCCGCTCGCGAAACAGCAGCTCTACCCTCCCTCTCCACTCCTCCTCCCGCGCTTCCGCTGCTGCGGTCGCTTCGGAGAGCTGCGTCTCTGTGGCCGCTAAGCGGGCTGCGGTGGTGGAGAGGGAGTGCTGTGTTGATGCTAGAGCGGATTTGGTGGTTGCGAGTGCTTGGATGGCGTTCTCGGCTTTTTGGCGCAGGTGCGAGCGCGCGGTGTCGCGGTCGCGGAGTTGGGATTTGAGGGTTTGGATCGAGGTTGTTGCTGCGATGTCGCGATCGCGGAGTTGGGATTCGAGAGACTGGATCTCGGCTGCTGCTGTGCTTTCGCGGTCGTGGGCTTGGGATTTGAGGGTTTGGAGCGAGGCTGCGGAGGCTATGTCGCGGTCGCGGAGTTGGGACTTGAGAGTCTGGATCTCGGCTGCAGAGGCCATGTCGCCATCGCGAGCTCGGGATTCCAGAGTCTGGATCTCGGCCGCGGTCGCAGTTTCTCGGTCCTGGCTTGTCTGGAGTTGAGCGCCGTGCGCGGTTTGCTGCTCGCGGAAACGGTCTTGCAGGTCTTCGAAGCTGGTTTGCAGTTTCGCGTTGCTTCGTTCCAGGGCTTGGTATGCGGTTTTCTGCGCTTCGGACTCGCGGTCTAGAGACTTGAAGGCGCGCTCGATGTTTTCGTAGGCCGAGGCGTAGGAGGCGTTGTCGCGCTCGAGGCTGATGTTCGCGGTGCGTAGGTCTTTGTTTTCGTGGCGCAGGCGCTCGATTTCGGCTTGGAGGGCTGAGATGTCTGGGGTTGGTGCTGGAGGAGAGCTGCGACGAGAGTTGGTCGGTTTCTTTACTGGTAAACCTGCGGAGGAGCCACTACCGGAGCCGCGACGGGAGACTGGTGTCGGTGAGTTTGGTGCGCGAGGGATAACGTTCTCGGTGATGCGTGAATAGGCTTGCGCTGGGAGGGGGTAGACGCTGTCATTAGGGACGTCCTCGACTCTTGGGCCGCGCCTAAGCATCATGGGCGACGGGGTGTTGCTGTCGAGAGGCTCGGTGAATCCGGAGATCTCCTCTCTGGCATATGGATCAGGTGAGTATCTCTCCGTATCATTCTTGGTTTTTTCATTATCGATAGCTGATATCTGCTGCTTTGTGGGCTGCTCTACGGTTTCTGGCTTCGGGTCTTCACCCTTGCGCGAGTCATCTTTCTCGTTGGCGCCAGTACCCTTCATCCATTTCTCCATGTTCAGTGTGAAGTCCGTGGGACCGTCATCCTCGCTGTCGACAATACTGACAGTGCGCTTGCGATCTGGAATAATCATGCCACTGCTTTTCTCCAGATTCCCCAGGTCGAGCTGAAAGCCGCCCAGGCTGAATTGGTCGCTCATTGCGGTGGCAATTGATGGCTTGCTTGCTTTCTACTATTTTTCCAGACTCGGCCAAGCGTGATATTACGTGGATAACTGAATAAAGCTTGGTTGCACTTGCTTGTTGATGGATGATGGATGATGAAAATGAATTGGAAGGAAGTGACGCGAAATCGGCTGTTGAGTGTTTACATTTTAGACTTGGAGCACCCGCAGCTAGTGATAGCAGCTTATCGATAAGAAGCTGCGGAGCATGTGAATTTCCTCCATTCACGCACGAACTCACGTGCTTCTAAAACTAAAGGTAAGATTGAGAGACGCGAAGCTCAGCGGTGGTCGCTGTGTTTGTTTCCATGTTTCAAGTCAGTGAAGACATTTAATCCAAAATGCTGATTGTCTTCAAGATGTACACTCGCACTCTCGATTAACACGAGCGTTCTGGGTTTGTCGGAAGTCTAGATTCCTTCCTGAACGCCCTGGTGTAGACCCTGCAGGTGCGATGGCTGCTATGGTCGCTAGTTAGTCATCGAATAGCATATCTGGCCTCTGGCCGTAGATAGTAAATTAATCACCTTTTATCACTCAATTGTGTCCTATCGTAATATCGACTTTCTTGTTGTTTCTACTATTTGAATTCTTCATTTGATGATTTAGTCAGAAATTATTTAAATTTTTATCATTGATTCGCAATCAAGATTCGAAATTGAATGTTACGAAAATACAAAACGTCGAGTGAAATTGAAATTACGATAAAAAAACTTGAAAATCGTCAAACGTCAAAACTCAAAATTTACAATACAATAACGATTATTTATCATCAAAAACATCATTCACAATTATTACATCAATTATTAAAATTACGATTTTATCATATCGCAAAATCATTCAACAATTCATTTTATTTATCATCGATTTGTTTATTCGAAATATTCGCATTTTTCGTTATCAATTTTGACAATTTTATCATAATCGATTTTAATCGAAATCAATTGAATTCGCATTTTTCGAAAAATGAACATTTTCGTTGATCGATTTTTTCAACGATTGAAAAAAAACATTTTGTTATAATTTTTTTTTTTTAAAAATTTATCATTTTTCAATTATTTCATCGAAACAAATTGAAAATATTTATTATAAATTTTTTTTTTGAAAATAAATTGATGTCAAAATCGAATTTTGACATAAATTTTATTTTTGATTTGTACAAAATTCGAAAAAAAAAACAAACGAAAAAAATTCGTTTGTGAAATTCAATTAAATTATTTGTTCAAAAATCAAAAATTTTAATGTCGATAAATAACAAAACATTAAAAAACGAATTTTTCGAAATTATTTCAATATTCGCAATCATTTCGATATTTGAATTATCAATTAAATTTATTGATTTATCAAAATCTTTTGCGATAAACAATTTCGTTATTTTTATTGAATTTTCAAAATCAAAAAATCGAATTTTCATTTTCATTAACGAATTAATTTCATTTTTTAAACAATTTCAACGAAAAATTTTTCATTTTTATCGTAAAACGATTTTTGTGAAAATATTTTTACAACATTTCACGAAACAATTTATCATTTTCAAAAACATCAATACGTTAAAAACGTTTGTCGTAATTGATTATCAAAAAAAAATGTTTTCGAAAATTATACAAATTTCGAATTTTCACGAATATTTTTCGAAAAATTTTTTCGATGATTACGATTCATCGAAATTCAATATTTGTCACAATCACAATTAAACACGAAAAACAAAAAATTTTTTCAATATTACATCGTTGTATTCAAAATTAAAAAAAATGCAATTAAATAAATTAATGATCAAAAAAATATTTTGATTAAAAATTGAAATGTTTTTAAAAAAAATTTCATCGAAAAAATTTTTAAAAAAAAAATTAAATACGAATCGATTTTAAATGCATTATATAATTTTAAACAATTAAAAAAATCGCTGAATGAATATGTTGAAAAAACGAAAAAAATTCAACGAATATTTTTCAAAAAAATACAAAATCAAATGTTATACAAAATGATATCGAAATTGAACGATGACATAACGAAAAAAATCGTTAAAAAATAATTGCACAAAAAAAAAATTCGACGTACGATTTTGAAATTATTGTCAAATTAATCAAAAATATTATCGAAAATCAAAATAAAAAAATTCGATAACGAAATTACAACGAAAAATGAATTCAAAAAATCGTATGTTTGCAATCATTTTAAATCAAAACAACAAAATCATTTCGATTTTTATTCGTCAATTTGTCGATTTCAACGTTTCAACATCATTCAAAAAACGTCAATTTAAAAAACAAAAAAATGTCGAAAATGTTTTTGTTTTTATCGTAATGATGCATTCAATCAAAAAAACAAAAATACAATTCAAAAAATCAAAATCAAAACAATCAGAATCGAAATAATTAACAAAAATATCAAAATCAAAAATATGAAAAACAACAAAATAAAAATTTCAAAAAAAATTTACAACATTTTTTGTATTACGCGTTTGCAATTGCATTATTTGCAACGTCGTTCAACAATGTTAATTTTTTTATTTGTTATAATTGTGAAAAAATCGAACATTTTTTCAAACAATGTTTTCATTTTCAAACGTTTAAAAAAAATAAAAATCGTTTGTTTCGAAAAAATGAAAAAAAAACGATCGACAACACAACAAACATTATTTTCAAAAAAATTTCGTACGACAGAAATTTTTATAATCGAACACGATTGTTATTCAACAAACATTCATGATATTTCAAAATAACAAAAAATGATCGACGAATGAAATTTAAACGATGAACAAATGTATTTGAATCAAAACAATCAATGCGAATTTTGTGAAAACAAAAAAAAAATGTTGATCGTTAAAAAAAATGCGATCGAATACGAAATTGATCAAAATTTCATTTTGAAAAAAATAATGAATCAAAAAAAATTCAAAATCAAAATGTTTCGTCGCATTGAAAATTTTAACAATGATCGATTTCAACAAAATCAAACATCGAAATTTTTTACAAATTTTGAAAAATTTGATTTTATCGATGAAATTATGAAAAATAAATCAACGAATTCGAAAACGTTACGAAATAATTCGAATGCGTTATTTGTTTCATTGACATCATTAATACAAAAAATTCAACAAAAACGAACAACAAAAATAAAACGCAAATACAATTCATAAAAATTGTGAAAACAAACGAAAAAAAATGTTTGATTTCAATGATTGAATAAAAAATATCAACATTAACATTGAATTGAAACAATTATTAATCATGATTTCGCGAACAAAAACACAATTGACAAACGTAATAAAATTACAATCAAATTTCAATCGAAAAAAAAAATTTTTACGACAAAAAACAAAAAAAATGTACAATTTGCAAAACAAATAGAAAAAATCAATCATGTTTATGAAATGACAAAAAACAATGTGTTTCGATCAAATTCATTACGTTGACATACGATGAAATCACAAAATTTTTACAAACGCATAAAACGTTTCGCAAAAAATTTAACAAACGATTTTAAAAAATTTTATCGTCGTTTCATTAATTTTGTTTCATTTCAAATTTCATTAACGAATTTTTTAATGAAAAATTTTTACATTCAAACGATAATCAAATTTCGTAAATCATTGTTTAATATTTGAAATATCAAAAAAAATGTTTGTCGATTCGAATTTTACATTGAATTTCATTGTTGAACGAATTTTTCACGCAATGAACGAAATCGCATATTCGAAAAAATTTATAACAATGATTATAACAAACGAAAACAAAATTCGTTTTTCGAAATATATCAAATTGAAAATCGTCGACAAAATTAATCGTGTGATACAAATTTGAATTATGTCAAAAAAACGATTTATTCGATGATTTTAAAAAAAAATCGTGATTGAAAAACGTGATCGCAATCGATTTGTACGAATTTGACGAATATTGAATTAAAAACGCGATTGCAAAAATTACAAAAAATGAAAATGTTTGATTTCGAAAAAAAAATCGAAAAAAAATATACGAAATTGAAATGAACGTTGCGTTAACGCAAAATGTTGATGTCGAAACGTTCATTAATTTGAAATACGAAAAAAAAAAAAAACTGAAAAAATTTTTCGACAAATCGAAAAAAATTGAAAAAAAAAAAATGTGAAACGAAAAAACTAATTTGATGATAAAAATAAATTTGAAAAAAAAACGCAAATCAAAAAAAAATCATGTTTTTCACGACATTGAAACGTAAAACGAACGAAAATAATCATTCAACAAAATCAAAAAAATCGAAAAAATGATGTCGACGTCAAAATAAAAAACGACGATATATGATCGAAAAATAAAAAATCAAAAAAAAAAATTTGACAAAAACGCTGTTGAAAATAAAAAACGATAAAATCAATTACGTAAATTATCATCAAAAAATTGAAATATCGACAAATTACATCATTGCATCAAAATTTTTTGTTATAAAAATTCGACGTAAATTTGTTTCGAAAAACATTTTGACGACAAAAATAAATTCGAAAAAAAAAAAATGAATGACGAAACAAAAAAATGTTTTCAGATTTTTATCGTAAATCATTTGTTTACGATGTGAATGAAAATTAAACACGACGAAAACGAAAAAATCGTTTGTCGACAAAAATTCGAACATAAAATGAAAATTCGATTAAAAATGCGACGAAAATCAAATCTCAAAAACGTAAATACAAATGATCGAAAATTATCAAAAATAATCAACAAAATCATCGTTTGAAAAAAAAATTTTCGTTTTCAATTTTTTTGTCGTAAACATTCATCAAGAAATTTCGATGCAAATACATGATGAAAAAAAAATCTTTGAAAAAAAAAATGAATTTTTTTATTAACAAAAAATCAATTGAATTTCGAAAAAAATTATTAACAGAAATTTCAAAAAATTCAATTTATGATTGAAAATTTTTTCAAATTTGATAAAAAATTTGATTGTTACGAATCAAAAAAACATTAAATACATTGTTTATTAAAAATTTGAAAAACGTTTTTGTTACGAATATTAAAAATATGTTTTTACGAATTTAATTCAACACAAAATTTTAACGTATCAACATATCATTTCATGAATAATTAAGTTTGTTTTTTTACACAAAAAAAATGAAATGACAAAAAAAAAATATTTCATTGTTAAAAGAAATTGAAATCATCATGAGATACAATTTTTTTGATTTTCAAAAACACGATTTTTCGAAAATCAAATGAAAAATTGAAAATAATGCATGTTTTTGTGATTTAAACGAAATTATTATCAAAACGAATCAATCAACGCGTAAAATCGAATCAATTTTAAAAAATTTAACACAATTTTTCGTCAAATATTTATTTAAAACGAACGCGACGAATAATTTTTGAACGATTTTTGTTTATTTTTTCATGCGTACAAATTTGACATCAATACGATCATTGAGTTTTATTGTTATTTTAAAATGAAACAAAATACAACAAAAAATTTGAAACATATTTTCAATTAAAAAATACTGTTACAAACAATATATTAAAATCGAATTCGAAATTTGTTTTATCGAATATGAATTTTGAATATTCAGTTTTCAATCATTTCATTGATGACGACGAAAAAAAATTCGACATTTTACAAACATTGATTAATTTTTTACATATTCATTATTTTTCAAAATTAATATGAACAAAATTTATTTTGAATTTCAAAAATGCGAATTTTTTCGCCGTTCAAAATACAATTATTAAAACATAAACGAAATTTTAAAAACATTAAACTCAATGAAAACAAAATAAAAATATTTAAAAAATTTCTTATTTTTCGTTTATTTGTAAAAAGAAATTGAAACGTTTTTGTACATGTTATTTTTTTTTTTTTAAAGAATACATTTTTGAACGCGTCGATCGATTTTTTTTTCGTACGATCATAATGAAAAAACAATCATTATTTTGAAAA
>JABSSW010000095.1:0-32486 GCA_018902385.1 Physcia stellaris
CCTTCACTGCTGTCTTTACCGTTGACAGGTGTCGAAGATACCTGGTCTCCACCACTAGAACATCCTTCACCAGCATCTGCAGCAGGATAGCGAGCGGTCAAAGGCTGGATAGTGGCATGGGTAGAAGCTATACCGTTGACATCGGTGCTCTGGGATGTAGAGGACTTTTGACTGTCTTGGTTGGTAGTAGCAGGGTCGGATTCCTCATTATCAAGGAGAGCAGCGGCTTTTGCTTCATCGGCAAGGATCGTCTCCCATTTCTTATTGATCTCCATACGAGATAGACCTTTGCGTCGCTGCTCATTTCGAAAGGTCATCCACCGAGCACGCTCTTTTGAGACTTGAGGGGGACCCATTCGATTCCTTGGCTTCCTCGGCATGTCTGGAGGTATCCCAGCATAGAAGTAATTATATCCGCGATCATGTTGGTATCTATGGAATTCCGGTGCATAATGGCTCGGTATTTCTGCAGGAACGCCTAGCTTAGCCCGCTCAGCGGCCTCATGCTGTCGATTTGATGGCAGTGGGGGGTCTTTTTTGGCTGGTTTGAACTTCTTTGGCTTTGAGGATGGGGAGTCTGGAGGCGGATCGAAGGCAAGAGTCTCCATAGGCATAGCATCCTCTGGGGCCACGTCAGGCGAACAGACTGTAATAACCGGGGGTGGTAAGGGTTTTGCTTTTCCCTTGCCGCCTTGCCTTTGCCCTTCGCAGGTGGCTTACGACCGCCAGTTTTGGCCTTACGCTTAGCGGCGGGTGGTGTGACCTCATCTGTTGATCGAGGTGGAGGAGTCAATGTAGACAAGGAGCTACTGTCGTTGCTGACGTTTGGTGGGACGGCATCTGTCGAAGCCGAGCCTAATGCTCCATTGCCTTCGACAAGAGGCAGGTCTGGCGCTCCAGCTACTTCCCCAAAGCTATAATTGGTACATCAGATGCCTGGATGCTCACGGAAGCTGATTGTTCTTCTGGTACTGCCACTGGTTTGGGATCAACATCTTTGATCTCATGACTGGCGGGCTTTCGAGAACCTTCGGGTGCTTCCATATTCACGGTAGCTGATTGTTCTTGAGCTATTGCCACCGGTTTGAGATCCAAATCGTTGATCACATGACTTGCGGCATCTGGTGATTCTTTGGGTATTTCCTTGGTCACCGAAGCCATATTCGGTAGCGCAGCTGCCACTCCAGTCGGGACTGCGAGGATCTCCGCAGCATGCGTGGCTTGAATTTGATTCAACGGTGTATCCCTCAATGTCTCGGTTGCTTCCTCAGTCACGGGAGCAGTGGTTGACGACGTGTTCGCCTCTTCAGCGGGGGCTACAACCGTGTCGCTAGGTGATGGCTTCTTCCGCTTTCTAGGAGGAGTGGCTGCTTTCTGCTCAAAGATGGCCTTAGGCTTAGGCTTCCGTTCCGATCGCCTAGGCGGCGCATCTCCAGTCCCATCATAGCAGGCGAAAACAGGCTCAAGCTCTAGATCCGGAGTGTTGGCGTGATTAGAGACTCCGGACCACAGCCGAAGTCGGAATTCATGTCCGAATCCAGATCCGGACAGGGAGGGCTAGGAGAGGCAATGAAATAGTATTCACCAACCTTTTCTATCTCGTTGTCACGGCCGCGCTTGGAGCCACGGCCAGTGACGGGCAGCGAGGAATGACGCTCTCACTACCGCGAGCGGAGCTTAAGTCGGATCCTGCAGTCTTCTTCTTGGAGGCAGTAAGATTTAGGGGCTGCACGGGCACGAGTCGTCCATCTCGCGCTTCAAGTCTTGGGCGAGCTCGCTTGTTCTCTTCGGTGAATTTACGAAGGCGGTCTTGAGGGGACCCAGTCATCCCAGCTAGAAACGATTAGTGTCATGCACAGCAAAGCAGAAATAACTATGCTTCCGCCAAAAAGGCATAGGTGGAGAATACATTGGGGCAAATGCGCCTCCAGTGAAGTGGTTAGGGAAGTAGACGTGATATCCCGGGCCTTTGCCTGATTTCCACGAATATGAAGGAATGTCTGTAATGAAGGGAGCTACGGGGAGACAGCAAAACAATGAAGAGAAAAAGGGTGTACTTACGTATTCTTCCATCCTTTGTAATGCACACGGTAAAGCAAAGGAGTCTTCTTGTCATTAGGCTCGGCGTGCTTGTAATCAAGACCTTGGCTTCGTAAAGCAACTCGTGGTGAAAGCAGGACACGCTCGTCTTTAGCGTAAGCTGGAAGTACTGGAGGAGCCATTTCGTAGACTGAATTTAACTTCGCTGTTGCGGTTGGGTAGAAGTGAGATGTGTGAGGTCGTCTGTGAAGACGGATCTGACAGAATGAAGATAGAGGAGTGGGCTTTGTGAGACAAGTCAGCCTGTAACGTTGTGGAAGCAAGAGCAAAGGTAGATTCGGAGCAGATGTAACAGAAGGAATTTGGCAAGATATGGTAGTTGATAATCGTAATTCTTCAAGGTATCCAAGTTGTAAGTCGTTGATGAGGAAAAGAGAAGAAAGGGAGAGAGAGAGGAAGCGCAAAGATATACGAGTGACTGACAATTGGGGGCTGGAAGCTAGTAGTAACTCAACTGACTCACACTACCTGGTGTTGAGTGTTATTGTCCGTGGGTGAATATGTAGAAAGGTGTGTTCTGTGCAGGCTAAAAGTTGTGTTATAGCACTAGCGCCACGCTACGAACCCCCTTCTTCACCAATGCCCTCGATCCGTCAATAGACCTCCAAGAAATGCTAGTGAATCATTTGAGGTCAATGGGGCGGACTAATTTTACTGCGATAGATCTAGCTATTGTCGACCATAAGATTCACGTTTTGGCGAGGCTTAACACTTTCACCCTTTCACCCTTTTCGAAGCTGGGACGGAACCGCCCAAGGAATCTTCCAAAACATCTCACAATCCACGGCGATGTAGAAAAATAATGTATCTTTGGTTAACAAAGACGATCAAGTTTGAGATCGAAACTTGCAAGCAAACAAGAAATACATAATGACTTCTAGTGAATTCTAGATCTATGCAGAGGTACCACATACAATGCACAATGCCGACGGGACCACTTTTATAATTTGGATCCGTACAGATTGACTTAGCAGGCTTTCCCTTTGCGAGTTCATACTTAAGACAAACTTTCAATACCCCTCCTCCCCCTAAACACGGGCTGTCAGAAGAATCTCGATCCATGACCCGCTTCCTTAGATTATCGGACATAGCTCTGAAACACGTTTTGCCAGACCCCAAGCTGTGCCTCCTCGTCCAACTTTGCCCATAATGTCGCAAACTAAGGGCAGCAGCGACTTTGGGATCCGCAAGGATTGCGTCGAGGATCTGGTGTACAAGGTCTCTAGTCTCTGGCTGAAGTCTCAAATCCTGGCGTATTGGTTTGCTGGGGCCAATGACTATGATACCTGGAGAGGATGGTTATAATCTGGCTGATGTGACGAGCTGTTGTCTAAGGGTTCCAGAGACGACGAGGCAATATCTGTTTCCTTCTGCGTAGCTGTCGAACCTTCCATTATTATCTGGCTAAAACTGAGTATTTCATGGACGGTCTACCTGATCGAGCTCCACCGTCCCCTTGAAATGATTTCCTAATAGGGTCTCTGAATGCCAGATTGGTAGACATAGGTTTTTGTGGTTCTCTTCGGTCCATGTTGACCTGCTTGAGGTATTTGCTTGTCTATCCTTTATGCGAGAAAAGGCCAAGAAGGAGTATTTAGGCTGTTGGTGTGGCTTCTATGGTTTATTTGCTGCGTATCATGACAGTCACAGCTTTAGAAAGTCAACTGGGTGAATGACACCGATCTTCGTCACAACTCACAAAAGACTACATTATCTGCGTCAAATAACAGCATCATCACTCGGGTGGCAGGCCACCTCATGACACTGTCCAACAGAGGAACGTAGGGCGTTGTCGTAGCTTCAGGAAGAGACGTCAGTGCAAATTAGTTCACATCAAACGCAAGACTTACACATGGAAGGTGCAGTAAATAGCTGCTTAATCATTATCTTACTCTGGCAACATCTCTATTTTTTCTGGTGCTGCTAAAGTATTGTTAGGAATCTGGGTAGGAATCAGAAGGTCTCCGTCTACAATGAAAGGAGGCAGTTACTAAATCTGTATAAGCTTTCGTCTGATCTCGTGAGAGGTGAGCTGGTCTCAAGGTAGTGCACACTTGGTGACCTCCGCATACTCCTCATCGATAACGACACCATCGACGATCTCCTTCTTCGCCCCCATCTGACAGATACTGACCTTCTCAATACGAAAGTCTTTAGCCCACTCAAATTCTCGGAACTCTTCTAGCAAAGCTCTAGCATCGATTTTCCGACTCCGCGTTATTCTTTTCCATGACCGGTCACTTTAGCACGAAATTTGGTCTTCGCATAGAGAGAGTGTTCACAATCGTCGCGTGAAGCAGTAGCGGACGGTTGTCTAGCACCAGGAGATTCTTGCATATGAAAAGCGTCACGCAATGCTGTCGCAAAAGGCTGTAGACGGGATGTTGGATGTAAGGGAAAGTATAGAGGATGGAGGTCTTGGATGGGTTGTGCATGCTTTCTAGCCCAACCATTGATACCTTCAGAGGCGGCGCTGACGGATCAGGTTCCCGAACTTGGGCTGCGGTGCCCATTTCCAACTCGGTTTTGCGGCTGCCACTTTGTTGTTAGGGTTTTTGCAGAGAGCCGATCGAACATTCCGCGGCTTTTGCCTCTACTGGTTGAGGTGGGGGTACAGATTTTCCTGAGCATCTCGACGAGATCGTGAAGAGCGTAACAGAACGCAGGCAGCTTTAATCTGTTCTTCGGTGGCGAGCTGCATAACGCCTAGAGTTAGATGGATGGTGCCAATGGGCCGTATCGCCTTCGGCGGGACGTCATGGGTGCTCGTCACAGACGCAGCAAAATCTTGTAGAAAGCTGCAGCTGCGGCTTTGAGTGCTGAGTAACAAGTGGAAGACAAAGAAAATGTCATGTCCAGTCGAGCTGCGGGCATGATGATATCAGTTTGCACTTGCTTGATTATCTTCGAGGCGAGAGGTTGATGTCGATCCTGGGTTAGGCGAGTCTCCCATGTGCATGAATCTGAACGAGTCTTATCGAGTGGATTTATGTCTACTCTGAGGGAATTGGTATTGAGGAATGGGGTGAAACGATTCGGTAGAAAGCTTGCTAGAAGGTGTGACGTTTCCTTATAGCCCAATAGGCTACTGCGACGATCGCCGCAACAGATCTCGCCTACAAACTATCCCCATTGGCATCTTAATTCCCGATGGCGTAGCAGTGGTGGTCTTGTGGGTGGTTTTAATAATGCCGAGTGGTGTAGCGAAAGGAGAGAGGCTCGCGCTTCGCTCCTAATTGAGGACTAGGACCCCTGCAATGCGAACATTTACGAGAAGAAATATGTAGGGTCAAATGCAGGGTGCCAGTCTAGAGCACGACAGATACATGCGGCTCAAGTGCTCAATGTTTGGATCTCAATGTTCAAGGGCACTTTACCCCCACCCGTGATACGCCACGAGCAGGTTTCTTCGACCAGAAACCACAGAGGCTGCCTGTAATCGCAGTCTATCCCAACCGAGAATGTTAACCTATCCCATAGCTTCCTATTCCCGAAGACCGTAAAGTGCCGCTCAATATGCCTCAGCTTTGAAAACTCCTAATCCTGGTAGAAACGCTTCAAGACCTTCTCTGCCTCTTGTATTCCTTCTTCACGTCGCCGAGTGTTGACATGATAGGTCGATGCATTGGGCATCGCTTTTGTTGGTCGTAGAGCCGTGCTCATCTTTGAGCCCCATAGTGTTGGATTTTCTCGCATGAGTCCTTGACCTTTGTCAATCCGAGCGTTGCGGAAGAGCCTTTGAGGAAGTGGCCCAGTGAGCTGAGCTCATCGAGATCTGTGTTGCCTTTCAAAGCGGATCAATATCAGTACAGAGTTGATAGCGGGAGAGCGAAGCCGAGATAATCTTGATAATGACATGGATTTGCTTACAGCGCCTTGTCCATGCTTTTGAATGTCTGTTCGGCTTGATCCAAAGAACCCAAAGACGATGCCTTTCGAGAATTCGCGCTCCCTTTCATCGTCATCCATCTCGAGGATCTGCTCAAAGGTTGCTATATCGATGCTATCACCCAGGTCTGAGAGGGCAAGGGAGCCCGATTCGGACTGGCTGCGGTGTCAGCGCCCAAATCCCTGCTGTGCATGCATATGCATTCTTTCGGCCTACGTACTCGGTCTCCGGCTGACTCGCTTTGCGACTCGCCATTTCGTTTTTGTTGTTCCAAACACCTCTGTTTTTGTGTAGTGTATGGTTGTTGATCAGAGGAATGTTGGCAGTAATCACCGGGTCGCGAACAAAGGACTTTCCATGAAGCGGCAGCGAACTTTGATTGGGTGCCCTCCGGTAACTCGTAAGACCGGGAGTACAGTACTGAAGATGGTGGGAAGTCCGGTAGGTGCCTGAGCTTGAGAGCAAGGGTCTCGAGCTTGGTGTAAGCAAGGGACTTGAAGCTGCCATCCGGCTTAGAGCTGGCAAAGCATAAAAGGGTAGGGTCTGAATGCGATAAACTTACTGGAAGCGCTTCATAGAAGGCCACTTGTGGTCGATTGCAGATACCAAGATAAGTCTGAGTTGATGGACCTAGGTTATCAAAGGGAAGACGGCTGAGTAAGAATGCTCCGGGATTGCGGTCGGAGTGCACAGACTGAGCAGGACTATGGGCGCCTTTATATGCACTGAATGAATAGTTCGCGGACAACGAAGAGTTACGGCAATGGAGGGTGGAGTAAGGGTGTTGTTTCCAAGTGGTGCTCTCCTCATCAAGAAATCATCGAATCAGGGTCTCCCGCCGCAGCGACCAAATCACCCTCTAAATCCAACACTATGGTGCCTCCTCGACCGGGATGAGCAGACACTAAATCAGCAGGCAAAACCGCCATCGGACGCATGAAATCATAGGCTTGGAAAGCTAGTCAGTCAGTGGGTCTGTTGCTCGCATCGAAATTCTACGCCCAAGGTTCTAGTTCGCTATCCATGGAGTCCATAACTTGCATCAACACGAGTTCACATCTATTAGGATTGACGTGTTCAACCCAGCTATCCTGCGACAGTCGTATATTTATAAGAAAGCGCCAATTATAGAAAGATCATCTTCACGAAAGCTTCTTTTAGTCATACTTCGTGGAGGTACCTCATAATCGCAGGGTCCAACGCACTACCAAATGATATGCTTATGCAATTCGGAACGAAACCACGAAAGTACGGACCAATTGGCGACGGCAAGAGGCCGGTTCCGACAGTTCTCAGGGGATTAATTCTTTGGTGATTGCGCTGAGGATGACGGTCAGCGAGAAAGCACCAAAACAAACGTCACCTCTGATGTCGTTGTGCGTCTGAGGACCTAGGCTCGAAAAAGACAGTGGTCCAGACCGTTCTCTCCAAAGCTCCTTCACGACTTCGTTCACGACGAGATCCTCTGCCCACCAAGCACCTCATCGCCCGATTCACAGTGGTGGGTATGGCTAGGTGCGGAACAGTCGGCAGCTGGACTCCAGACCGGGTTGATGAACACCTTCAGCCATGTCCAGCACGTGGAGAACAGCCACCACACGAGGTCCGCGTGTGGAACAATTGAGCCGTGAGAGAAACATCTGAGGATTCAGCTTCCAGCTAGAAGATGGCGCTGTCGATCACCAAAACTTGGGGATTGGGGTTGTTCGGTAGCCATCTTAATCAGCCCCAAGACGAAAACCTAGGTCCATTTTCAGTAAGGCCTATGTTTGGGAACCTCAAGGCCTCGAACATTCCATCTGGGCCGTTCGGATCCCACACAGAAAAGGATACAGTGAGACAATGAGGTCAACGACCGCCACGTCAATTTACTGTGATAAGATCAATCCAAGGGAGTGAGTCCGCTGACGGCCACGGCACGATGCAGCACAGACGTAGAATCTCGGGAGAATTGTGATATCAGTGGACGAATTGAACAAACCTCCGACTGAGCCACCCGGCCAATATCCAGTGCAATTATTCTACAAGGTATGACTTAAAAATCCCACGCTCGTTCTTTCGAGGCCTAGATGCAACGCCAATCCATGCAGAGCTTGTCAAACACGAAGAACTGCTCCCACCCTAACATTTACGAAGTGACTTTATGGATCGACTCAGCGAGGCGTTCCGTTGCCGGACGTGATACCAGCCACGGATATTCTCCCGTCTTTGGTAGTGTAAACCGAAAGTTCTGATAGTGTAATCAGTGACTAAATCGTTGCGAGACACCAAGACTTGACGTACTCCTTTGCTAGAATCTCCATTTGCTGAGGCGTAAGCCCTGTGTAGGCGAACATGCCAATCTGTAGCTCTATCAGTCATCGATAATGCAAGTAATTGGTCCATCATGCAGACCTGTGAGGTGATGTGGCTCCAATCGTGTTTGCTTCCAAGGTCTTCAAGGTTTTCCTTCAGTAGAGCTCGCATGCTGGGATGATGCGGTCGGCAATCCTTGACTTCACCTAACCATTGCTTGTTAAGGCTTGGATCGTTGAGGATTTCTGCGGCAATCCGGGCATGGACGGGAGGATTGGAATATAGTGGCCGAACGAGGATTTTGATTTGCGAGTCCACTCGCTTCTCCTCTGCCGAGTCGCAGACTATCGAGAAAGCCCCCACCCGCTCGCCATAGAGTCCCTGCATCGGTCAGCGGGTGACTATTTTCTGGACATCGTATGAAGGCCTCATACCATGTTCTTGGCAAAGCTTTGGGCCAGGCATAGCTGATGGCCCTGTGCAACAAAGTGTCTTACAGGGAAGGCATCTCGGTCAGTATCACCACTGGCAAACCCTTGATATGCCATATCAAAGAAGGATAATGCTTTTTTCTTTGACGACATCGCTGATCTGCTTCCATTGATTTTCCGTGGGATCGATGCCTGTAGGGGTTGTGGGCACAAGCATAATAGCAATACAAGGCTTCCTTCCGGTGCGCTTTTGAGATCCGCTACCATACCCTCGAAGTCTAGCCCAATAGTGTCTTTATTATAATACCGGTACTTCTCAACTTGGAGACCCGAGTCTTTAAAGACTGCATTGTGGTTCGCCCAGCTCGGAGTGGGAATATAGATTTTCTTCGAAGGGTAAAAACGAGCAAGGAATTCGCCGCCGATTCGCAGGGCGCCAGTGCCTGATATTGACTGTGATTGACCAGCCTGTCATCCTTAATAACGTTGGAGCCAGAACTGTAGGCTAGGACAGCGGCAGCTTTGTAAATGAGGGTACACCAGTGATACCGGCATATTCCTTATCCAAATTGGCGTTGAGGACTTTTTGTTCTGCTGCTTTGACCGAGGGCAAAACGTAGGGCTTCCCCTTGTCATCGCCTGAAGTAGCACGGTTAGGTAAGGCGGAGACGCTAGGTAAAGGAAAGCGTACGATATGCCCCTACTCCTAGATTGATCTTCTCCCCAAAGCTATCGGCCTTGAAAGCTTCTGTTATACCTAAGATGAATGTCAGCACTGTGTTGTAGGTGTAACTTCAGTCAACGCTTACCCAAGATAGCCTACAGATCGATAGATGATCAGTCATGCTACGATGAGCTGTTGCGGGCTTACTCACGTCCTGCAGCAAGGTTAGATATCAGTAAAGTCAATTCCTTGAAAGGTGTAGCAGGGCGGGCTTACCGGAGGTCCTTGAGGAACGTTTGCCCATGTGGAAGCAGGCCTTGTAGCGACTATTTTGTACAACGCTCCTCGAGAGGGCAATTGGCGCGTAGCAATTCTAATGGACTGCATTGTGATGATGGAGATCAGACGAATGTTTCGACGAGGATGAATGATTTCGTAGAGACGCGATTTTCTGAAGCTGTCCAGCTAGAGGCCGGGAGATTAAGCGGCCGCACCCGATGGAAATTTTGCCGGTTTTGAACCCTGAGCGCCAAGCCCCTTGAGCTCAATGAGATGGCCAATCAACGTCTGCATCCAAAACCTCACGTATTCGCCGAAAAGAATTGTCTTCCTGCCAGCTGAACGCAAACTGCTTCGTTTACAAGGTACAGAGTGCTCGACGCTTCAGGAATCGGCGATCTTCACGACCCCCCGCCATTGACTTCCATGGACTGAGTCCACGTGCGGCGCCGCCACGTCCCGAAAGATGCAGTTTGCCTACCTTGCTCGCAAAACCTCTCAACCTCCACCCTATACACGGATATCGAGAACAAGCCCAACACGAAGGAGACAAATTCAATTGGGCGCTATTGCGGCATGCGGCCTCTTACTCCTCCTGTTCCTGCTCTCAAGATTGTTTTCAGGCTCCAGTAGTGAAAGGCCACCATTGGGAACGCCAGATACAGTAATTGTCACACTCTTGGATCATGAATCGATGAGCAAGGACTATATCAAAAAACTAGAGGAGAATAGGCAAAATTACGCAGCTAGGCACGGTGAGTCTGCGTTTCTGACTGCAACCACAGAAGGGAATGACTTGCTAATCAATTGACTTGCAGGCTATGGCACCTTCTTCCCAAGCGTAAACGACTACGACATCGGAAACTCCCCAAGAAGCTGGGCTCTCGTCCCCGCACTGCGACACGCTATAACGAAATATCCACACACCACCCACTTCTTCGCGCTCTCCGCCCACGGGCTTATCATGAATCCTTCACTCTCGATCCAATCACACCCTACTGGAGAAAAAGCGTCTCGAATCGATCATGCTCCGGGACAAGCCTGTGGTTCCACCCGATAGCGTCATCAAGACTTTCTCTCATCTGAAGGCCGATAAGATCGATATCGTGCTCACCCAAGACGGGGAAGGTCTCTGCCAAGGAAGCTTCATTTTGCGGCGGGGAGAGTGGGCGAGGTTCTTTTTGGACACATGGTTCGACCCGCTATATCGAAGCTACAACTTCCAGAAAGCAGAAGGCCACGCACTGGTGAGTCGTATATGATGTAAAATAGAGGATTGAATTTGGGACTGGACTGATCAGGCCATCTAGGAACACGTTGTACAGTGGCATCCCACTATTCTCACTAAGCTGGCCCTGATCCCACAGAGGCTACTCAATTCATATGGAGTCGATATATCCAGCCGCGGCGGGAAAGAAGCCATGTTCAAAGATGACGACTTCGTGGTTCGTTTCGTGGGTTGCGAGCTTGATTCGAATCGGAACTGCGAGCAGGAGATGGAGCCTTACTACAATCAATGGAAGGCTCGGTGGGGGAACTCGTGATTCTTTTTGATTTGGCAGAATTATAGCGTTATATTTGGTATTCCCAAGTTGCCCACAAGCGTTATTGTAGAATTGTTGGAGTGTGATGGCGTAGGGAAGGTGATGAGCTGATGACCTCAGTACTTACACTTACACTTGCATGGTTGAGTTAGCATATGGATTTCCATACCAAGATGCTTGCGCGTAGCTTGAGTTAGCATATGGATTTCCATACCAAGATGCTTGCGCGTAGCGATCGTTCAAAGGCTACTCAGTAATGAATGTATGTATGTATATCGGACTGTTCACTGAATCAAATCGACTGTTCGATTAGTAGATCACGCATTTCACTTGTATGAGAAAACTTTCTAGATGGCGTCCGCAAAGGTGTCATGACAGAAAAAGCCTGATTTTGCCAGTTATACGCATGTTTCCTGGCTTTGTAGTATGGAGACCAAGCTCAGGAAATCAGGCGGCTTCGATGGTAAAAGTGTTGGGAGCCGACAAACATGTGTACAAGACAGGACTCTGCAAAGTAATCACCCATCATAGGATTAATAAGCATAAGACCAATACCGTAGACTCTTGAACCATCTGTTTTCGTTAGATGAATGCAACATCGAATCAAGAAACTCCAGTGAGGAGTCGATACAACCTGTGGCCGCAGATCCATACTACCATCTCGGTGCCCTTGGTCTTTGGAATCCCCATAGCTGTGACACTACCGCGCCATGCCGAGCGGTTGGATCATACTTTTCCTTCGCTGTCTTGAAAGCGCTTTGAATAATTGCATCTTCAGGAGTTTCTTTCAATGCATCCTCCAGATCACTGCAGGCATAGCCATACTCGCCTAGTTCAATCATAATTGAACCGCGACGAAATCGCGCTTTACTACGATCCACGGTGGAGTATTCGGATTTATCGTTGGCAGGAACCTTCGGTGCACACGCCTGCCACACCCTGTTCATCTCGTTGTCGTCGGCGAGATCAATCGCGTTGTCGGCCGCGAGCAAGGCCTCTGCCCAGTGTGTGTTGAGCTTCAGGCAGGTGAGCGCCAGGTTGAGCTCACACTGGAACCGCAATTTATTGATAGCGTGGCCAAATTTTGGCGGCATAGTAGATAGCAGCCTACCTTGGCGAACACTTTGCAATACCGACTCAAGGATCGAGAGGGTGTTACGGTAGTGATCACGAGCGTCCCCGAAGTGCCCCTTCTTGAACTCTTCAGACCCCATATCTTTCATGTTGGTTGCAGACTTCAGCCAACTCCACGGTTCGAACTGACCGGTCATCGCCGTCTGAAGACTTTTGCGTACGCTGAGGGAATGATGTCAGTACCAACAACCACCTCGCTAAGACCGTGTAGGCGACGCCAAGGCTCAAGTAAAAGGCGTTCGTTCTCAGCAGGGCCACTCCGGTATTTCCGTCGCAGATGCAGGTGGATAGCGTGCTCTTTACCCCATCTTGGTAAAGCATCACACATTTGCTGGAGGAAGGCTGTGAAACGAGGTAGATATAAGACAGGAAAGACGACCTGACATCGAAGTCGCTTGCTTCTCTCCTGGATGATCTTGACGTCGAGAGCGTGTCTGGTGAGCTTTGAAACTAGATCTGGATTACTGCAGACGAAGCCCATCTCTGTACCCTCCAATAGCGACTGGGTCCAATAGACGTCATCGTTGTAGAGGCTGAGGCGTACGAACATATTTGAGGAATAGAATATGTTGACAGTTTCAATATGGACCTGCTTGTTGACGCGTAGAATAGCTATATGGAGCTGAAAAGGCGGAGAGCTCGCTTTCAATCTCAATTTTCCATCTCGGACTAACGGCCGATATGCGAATGGCTTCGAAGGGCTAGTGACCCTAGTATCGAGAAGATATGCATATATTTTCTCTCTAAGTTCCAGTGGTAACTGTAATAGGCGAGAGGCTTTTGCAGTGATGCTGAGAGCCTCGAAACTCTCGGAGGGTGTCGGTAGATGAGGATGAGCCTGGGCGATCATTGACTGGAGCATTGCCAGACGCCGCCTTCGCTTTGTTTTTGTTCTTGGTATTCTTCGAGGCCTTCTTCTCTGTCGGCATCGTCAACCATGCAATGCCAAGTCTATCTTGGAGCTGGGGACATACTCTTGTTCGCCATACCTTGTTTCCTTCAGGTAATATTTTTTTGGTCTACAGTGAGCTGATTCAATCGGAAATGTTAAGGGCGTTTGAGAAGAAAAGGTTTTCGTCAATTCCGCGATTTTAAGTGCAGCACGATGTCATGATGGCGTCGAACAGTGACACGCTAATTCTGCACGCTAAACCTGCACTCTAGACCCTTAAGTAAACATGCCTGAAATGGAATGCCATACCCTATCTCCCACCAAAGCGATCAGGCCTGTTTGGGATGGTGGTGAGAAACCTCAAACTTTCATACTTCCTCTCACCCACTCCTCCAGGACCGAGCAGCGAGGAAGGTGCGCGCGCATCCTCACGCTCTTTGGCATGGCCACATTCATAAAGCCTTGGAAATGGATGCCCTGATGGAGACAAAAGGGCATCGCCCGGTTCTCGCTCTTCCAGTCTCCAAATCGCTGTTGTCCTCTCCACCGGACTCATTCCCGACATCCCCATCTATCCTATGCCACTAAGGTTCGGAGAGAAATCCCGGCAGATGAGCTTCTGGAGAAAGCCGAAGTCGATGGCAAGTAAGGAGCTTACCAGGTGGAGAACAGCATCAAAGACAATACCAATGACTCGTAACTTTGTTTAGCTAAGGTACTGCGGTTGGCCCCTGGGTTGGGAATTCGTCTTCCACGGTTATCGTAATGCGCTACAGTTGGGGTTGGGTGATATATCTAACCTGTATCAGCACGCTATGCTATTATTACCTTATTCTATCTTATTATTAGTTTCTTTCGGCTGAGGAGTCCTTGATATCCCCCTTCTCCTAGTCGTTGTAGAACATGCGTCGTCGGTTATGGGGTCAGAGCTTTGACGGAGCGTTGAGGTAAGGGGACTTGGGGATTGTGTGTATCGTTGGAGGGATCCATGGGGAATGGAGCATGCAGTCCAGCTGAAGATATGATGGGTATCAATAGATATCGTAGAGCATAAATGAGATACTCTACTCTTCCGATTCTACATCTTAATAGCTATGTGCCTAATATACTCATCTCAACGAGGGAGGGAGAGAAGACGTCAAAGAGAACCCGCTAAAGCCCTGTGCCGATGCCTTCCCTTTCCTCCCTACGCTACCGCTATGATAGAGCTGGTTACTGCAAGATTTCCGCCGTTGTGGTCCTCCGTTCTGTACCCATGTTGCTGGTCGGCTTGCTGGCTTGACCGGTGTGATGCGTGCAGGTTTCTCCGTACCTTATTGGAGGGATGGGGCCCTGGCTTCCCGAAACACAGAGTGTGCCCCGTGGAGGTTTGTTCTCGAAAAAACCTCCTGTTTTATCCTCTTCCTTGCACTTGCCCTCCTCCTCTCCATACACACCCACCTCGAAAATATGCAGCCCAAGCTACAGCTCTTTCGTTGCTCTCCTCACGACCCTCTTGCTCTCTTGCTCTGCCTCTTCCTCTTCCTCTCCCAATCACTCTTGCCTCTTCCTCCCTCCTCCCCTCTAATGAGATCATTTATCCCTCTTCCGCGCCCCACTGATCTTGGGATACAACCTCGAGAGGTGATAATTGATGGTGTTTTTCTTGGGGTTCTTCGGGCGCGGCTCGTCCATGCATGCGCGCAGGGCTTGCTCCAGCTTGATGCAGCCTGCGGTGTTGTGGCCTGAGGAAGCCCAGCAGCCTGGAATGGGGATGGTGTTAGCGCACGCGGACTTAGAAAGGGTGTGCGGTGGGTCGAGTAAAAGGGGCAGTGGGGAAAGGTCATAGGGGAGTGGTGGAGATGGTGGGGAGAAATGTAGAGCTCGGGGGAAAAGTGTGACTGTAAGAAAAGAACTGAGACAGTGTCACAGTAGGCATCAAAAGCAATTACGGTTGGAAGCAAAGAGGAGAGAGTGACGTACTAAGCACGCTTGACATAATCCCCAGACAGGGGTTCTCGGCCGATTGATTTGGGCGCCGGACGCGGAGTTTTGGTAGAGGAGGTAGGCGGGGAGTGGAGGAGATCGCTTTGGAAGTTGGTTTTGCGGGCATTGCTGTATTTGGGTGGAGATGGTAGGGGAGAGACGATGCGAGTGGTGGGTGTTGGCGACAGCTCGATGGCTGAGGGGAATCTTTATGAGGTGTGCATCTTTAGTGAGTGTATCTGGAGATTGGTCGGCTTCAGGAGCTAAATAGATGCTTTAGGTCTAAGAAGGATGTGATCTTTAGAGATTGGCGATAAGCAATCGAGAGATTATGGGTAAGATGAGAGGTTGACGAGTTGAGGCTTAAGCAGCATCACAGTATGTGATACTAGGTACGATTATTGTATTGCTTCGACAAAAAGAGACTGGAACTCTCATGATTGATTGATTGATTGATTCATTAAGCACTCGAAACCGATCTTAAGAATTCGTTATGCGATTAAAAACAATCGAGCCAATCATCTTCTAAGAGATTTTTGACTCTATACAGAATTATTTGCTTTTGATGTTTTTTTTTTTATTCGAGCAAATCACTTCAAACATTTTTATTTTCATGATTTTTTTTTCATTTTCATTTTGTACGAAAATTTTCAATTCAATGCACTTTTTTGCAATTTTTATTTCTCGTCGTTCGCAATTGAAACTCGTAAATAATCAATGAATTCGAATTTTTCGATAAATTTTGTCGTTTTTGTCAAATTGATCGAATTGATCAATACGTTCATCAATTTTATTTTTTTCATTTCGCTTTTTAATTTCGTCAATTCATAAATTTTTACGAAATTTTCAATTTTTGCATTCGAAAACACGTGTTTGATCGTTTGTTTTTCTGGCATACATTTAACACAATGAAATTTTCGATTTGTTTTTGTTGTATAAAAACGTTCGTAAATTTATTTGATCGTGCGAAATTGTATTGTTATGACGTTGAATTTTTTTGTGAATTTTTCGTGTAATCGTAATATTGTTTTATTGAATTTCGACGTAATTTTGTACAAATTTTTTTGTTGCAATTTTTTCATTTTTGATTTCGATTGTTGTTTTATCGATTTATGAAATCACGATTTTGACGACGTTTTTCAGCATTTGCACGTTCGTTTGTTGTGTTTTTGTGATCGATGTTCATTTTTTTTTTTTTTTTTCGTTTTTTCAATTTTCATTTCGTGATTTGCTTGATCGAAATGTTTGTTTGTTCGTTGTTTTCGATATCGATGTGAATCGAAATTCAATGCAATTTCATTTCAATATATTTGTTTCGCAATTCGTTGATCAATCAAATTATTCATTTCTGTTACGATAAATCGTGATGTGGGTGGATAATATGCTTGATTGTTACTATCTAGGAGGCAGAGTGCGAGATATGGGGCAGGCTGCCGAGGCTCTGCGGGAGCGCTAGTCCCTTCTGGTCAAGATATCCTGACTCCAGCCCTATGTGGAGGTTTACCGTAACAGATGCCACCAACGAAAGAAGATCACAACGCCCTCGTTGTGCCGCGTGACGGGGACATGCGATCCATCCATGAGAAATCTATTAGTAATACATGTAAAGAAGTAAGGAATCCACCGAGTTCTCCGTCCATTGGCTCAGATGTCTCCGTGGATTGCGCCCGGGCCAGAGATACTGCACATTTTGTATGGCAAATGGCCCGATATCTCTGGTCAGAGCTTCCTCCAGGGCTGATCAAAACGTCGATTCGGTTGGGTAGGGGGTCCATTCGGTGGAGCGGCGGCGGCGACGATGCTCCAAATGGGTGCAGCGGAGGTGCCCATGCAGGTCGTTATTGGAGCGGAAGGCCCGAAAGCAACGGCGGCATGTATGGGGGTTGGTTTTCTTGATCAAGGCCATTAATGGGGTATTCGGAGGATGGCGGCCAACGTAGTGCCCGGCATATATACGTTTCGGTTCCGAATCAACGCATTCTTGGTAATGCGCGGCTTCTGATTGGTTGACTTGGTGGGTTCTGGTCCATTGGTTGCAGAAATTGGGGCCTCCATTGAGTGCGTGGCCTTTGTAATGGTAGGGAGCAGGTGTAAGTGGTATGCCGTCAGAGATGGAGGGCATTTTGTATGGCGAAACCCTCGATTTCTCTGACGTGGTTTCGGTAGGAGGTAAGGATTTGGGGCGGATCGATTCCGCAGGGATGAGTTGTTGAAAACTCCTCGGATTCGGCGTTTTCGAGCCCTGACTAATCGATGCCTTCTGATTGGCTGCGGGCTTGAAGTAGGAGGTGATTTGGTCTGACTGGAGACCTTTGGGGAAGACTTGTGCTTCTTGGCCTGATGATTGCTGTGTAGGTGGTTCATTCTCTTGTGCTTCCCATCGAACATCTTGAACAAGTCGTCAATGGTCAGGTATGGTTTCGGCTCCTGGTGTTTCGAAATTGGAGTCTGAGGGGTGTAGGCGGCGGAGTAGGCGGGCAATTGACCGCTGCATTCTCCAGCGCTCTTGGTAGGTGCTTTGGTGTAGGTATTGGGAGACGTGAAGGCTTTGGTGCAACGACTGGGCGTGAGGCTATTTCGGCCCAGGATATCTGCTTTCGTGGTGTTGCAGGTGGAGTGTCAGGAAGTGAGGTTTTCGGAGCCGTTTTTGACGGGCTGGTAGGTGGTGTGAGCACTGATGCTGACTCACTCGGTGGAGGTGTTGCAGGGGGTGTAAGCACTGCGGCCAATGCTTTTGGTGCTTCGATTGGTGCAGCAGGTGACTGCTTCGGTGTGGAGGGGGGTGTAGGCATCGCGGCCACTGCGGGCGCCGCTTTTGGTGTTTCGGTTGATGCAGCAGGTGACTGCTTTGGTGTGGAAGGGGAGTAGGCATTGCGGCCATTGCGGGCATCGCTTTTGACGTGTGGTGCTCGACGGTCTCGCTTCGAGGTGGAGTAGAGAGTCTTACGATATCGTTTGCAGGCTTTGTTTGTTGTTGTAGCTCTTTCGAGTCGAATTTCTGGTAAAGCGCTTCGCATAGGATATCGAGGTCCTTCGTCCAATACTCTTGCAGATATGATGCCTGTTCAAAAACCATTGCCCCGCAGAACCTTGAAGGCAATATCGAGCAATAAGATGTGGTTCGACTCCTGAATGCTCCTTTGTTTTGCGTTCAAGATTTGCCAGAAACTTGTTGACGTCGCGGTAAACGGCTATGCCCTCTTTGTAAACGACATCTCCTTCAGGGTATTTGACAGATATAAGGAGACTTGGATGAAGGATGCCGAGCATTCGTTGATAGTTCTTGCAATAGGATGGCTCGGATTGCGACATGGTGCAGGTAGGTCGCTGACGCCGAATGGCTAGGTATTGCCAAACGCGGAGGACTCGTAGATAGGTATTCTGGCGTGGATTGGGCACGCAGGTAGGTAGATAGATAAACGGGTCGATAGGTAGATATGCTGATGTGGTTTCTAGTACAATAAAATCAAATGCAAATATGCTCCCAGCGGAGTTGGTGATACCCTTCGGTTCTGATGCTTGCCCAACGGCGCTGGTACGGCCCAACGGCGTTGGTTGCTGCTAGGACTCTAGACAGCTTGGAAAGCTGTCAATCGATCGATGATGCTATCATTGTTACGATAAATCGTGATGTGGGTGGATAATATGCTTGATTGTTACTATCTAGGAGGCAGAGTGCGAGATATGAGGCAGGCTGCCGAGGCTCTGCGGGAGCGCTAGTCCCTTCTGGTCAAGATATCACGACTCCAGCCCTATGTGCAGGTTTACCGTAACAATTTCATCAAATATTGATCGAAATTGATTTTGAATTGTGCATCGTTTGAATTGTTGTTTGATTGTCGATGCATATGATGAGTTTCGATTTTTGCAAATTTTAAAAACGAACGCAATCGCATATTCATTGTTAAAACGATGTCATATAATTCAGCAAAATAAATCGTGTATGACGTAATGAATTTCAAATACGTTTTCGTTGTAATAAATTTCGTTTTTGAAAATATCGTTGTTGTTTTTCATTTTTGTCGTTAATGTCGTTTTCATTTGTGTATATGTAATTGATCGAATTCGTTCTAATTGTATTTTGTGATATTTTTTTTTTTTTTGTTTTTCATGATACGTGTTGTTGACGATGTTCATCATGACAATGCGACAAAAAATAAAATTTTTTTATATCGTGTGTTTTGATGTTCGTTTTTTTTTCGAATTTATTCATTAATTTTTCAATGAATTAACGTTTTTCGATTTTTGATGAAACGATCGCATATAATCGTGTCGTATGTTGAATTTGTTATTAATTTTATTGCGAACGCATTGATGAGTTTGTTCAAACGTAAATGCATGAACATTGAATTGATTTCGATATTGAACGTTTTTTCGAAATCGTTTTGTATGTTTTCGTTATGATTTTTCGATTTGATATTAAACGTTCGTTAATTTTTTCGTTATTTTTTTGTTGTGATTTTTTTTTTCGTCGACGTATATCACATCGAACATGCGTATGAATTGTAAAACGAAAATCGTTTGATCATTTGTTTCATTTTCGAAAATTTAATATTTTATATAATGTCGTCAAAATTGCGTAATGTTTTTATTGATTTCAATGTTTTCGTTTTGTTTTGATTAATTTGTGTTTTTCAATTGAGTTTTCGTTCATTATGACGTTCAAATATTTCATTTTTTTGTTTGTTTTGACTTTTTGATTAAATTCAAAAATAATATCGATTCGATGTTGTTTGTTTTTTTTTTCGATCGAAATAAATGAATTGATATTTTGAAAATGCAAATTTCATTTCGTGTTTCAATGTTCACGATACGCAAATTTTTTCGTGTGTTTTGATTATAATATCGTTGCATTTTTCGAAAATGTAATTTTTCGTCAACATTTTTACATCGTCGACGAATTCATTCGCTGAAATGTTTTTTTTTCAAAATTTTCAATAAAAATGCGTTGTAAAAAAAAAAAAAAATCGATGACATAAATGAATTTTGAAAAATATTTATAAATATTTCGAATCATTCGATATCGTATTCGTTCGTTTTCAAAATCGTCATTTTATTGATCAAAAAAAAATTTATTTATTTTATTAATTTCTCGTCGAAACGTTTCGTTTTGAAATTGTGTAACAATTTTAATCGAATTATATTGTCGAAAACGTTCATCACGTCGAAAAACATGATCACGATTATCAATTTTTTATTTCATGTCGAATGTATACGTTTCATCATGTAATGTAATGCGTGTTTCGTAAACACGATTTTTTTGATTTCGAAAATGCGTGACAACAAATCGTGTTTTCGTCAAAAAATTGATTCGTTTGATCAATATGAATTTAAATGAATTTGTTTATAATATTGAATAAAATTATTGATTTGTACGAAATCGTCATTTGAATAAATATTTTTGTTTGATTTACGTAATACGATCGTGATCGATTTTCGAAAATGTTTCGAACAATAATTTTCGTTCAAATTGACGTTGTATATACGTTGCAAATGTGATGCGATAATGTCGTTTATTCATTTTTATATTTTATTGATTATGTCGTCGTCGTTTGAAATTTTATTCGAAATTTGTTTGATTATAATTTTCGTCATTTCGTGAAATTGTATGTTTTTCAATTTCAAATTTTGATTGTATGTGATTTTTTGTATGTCGATTAAAATTATTGTAAACGACGAAAAAAAAAATTTTTTCAATAATATGAATGTTTTTTTGATTGAATCGATTTTTGACAACATAAATGAATGATCGTGTAATGTCGATAAACAAATTTTTTTCGAAATTTTATTTTTTGTTCATTTGCATGTTTTTTACATGTTGTTTGATGTATCACATCGTTCGTCGATTTTTTTTTATATTGTGTTTTCATGATTTTGAAAATTACGTGATTCAAACGATTTTTAATTTTTTTGTATTTTTTTCACAAATCGTCGATTTTGTCGTTTCGTTGATATTTTTTTTGATCGATTTGATCGTTTTCGATGTTTGTTTGCATTTTTCGATGAATTTTGATTTCGCGTATACGTTCGATTTGTTAATTGAAACGATCGTTTCGATAATCGTTTGAATGATTTTTATCAATTTTTTGATTTGATCGTCGATTTTTTTTGTTTGATTGTTGTACGTGTCGTTGTTGAAAATGAACGTTTCGTTATTCGTTATTTTTGTTTGCAATTTTTCGCGTAATATATCGATATTCGTTTTCGTTCAAATTTTTGTAATTTTCGACGTGATCGTTTTTGTACGCAAATTCAATATCGTTTTGATTGAACGATAATTCGAATGATTGTTCATGTTTTCGTCGATGTCAATTTCGATCATGTTGTTTCGAAACAACGATATTGCGTATGTAAAATCGATCGTGTTTTCGTTCGTGTGTTTATTTCATGTAATTAATTCGATTGATGTGATTTTTTCAATTTGTATTTTTTTATCGTGATTATGAGTTCGTATGCGTTCGTGTTTGTTTTCACATGTAATTTTTTTCAATTGAAATGATGTAAATTAAAATTTTTTACGACGACGTGTTTTTCGTTGATTTTTTTGCATCGCGTTTTTAAAATTGAATATCGCGTTGAAATTTTCGTTGTTTTTGTATGAATTATACATGTTATGAATATTAATAATTTTGTCGTTCGCGATTTGCATTTTTAAAAAATCAAATTTTTGTTGTGAAACGTGTGAAAATATTCGATTTTCGTTATTTTTTTGTTAATCGATATGCACATTTTCGTGATTGCATCGAACATGTACAATAATTCGAATTGTTGCGAAAATTTGTTGTTTGTCGTGAATTGAAATGAGTTTTTCATGATTTTTGCATGATCAATATATCGAATTTTTTTATGTTTTTGTTTCGAACAGCGATATCATGATTTGAATTTTCGAATTGTTGACGTTGTATTGTAATATCGATAATGTGTCGTTTTTAACATTTTTTCACGATTTTAAATTTCGTATTTCGATTCGTGACGTCAAATAAAAATGTTTTGATAATCGTGAATGAAAAACTTTTTTTCTTTTTCAAATTTTTTTTTTTTTTTTTGATTTTTGATGTTTTTTTATTTTTTGTTATGACATTGACATATTGACATAGCTAGCTAGATGATTAGTAGATGATTGTCTCGAAATCATAGTATCTTGACACGTGTAGTATTTAGTCAAGCAATCTTTTTTAACTAGTCAATTCATTCTTTTTACATCATACAATTCTGTATCATAACATATGATAGCATTATCAAATTTTGTTTTGTATCATTGATTGTTGACAAATCGATCAAATGTTTTTTTAACATTTGTTTGTTAAAATATCAAAATCAAATTCAACATCAAACGATTCGACACATTCGATCAATCAATTATCAATTCGTTCGTTTCGTTGCATTTTTCTGTATTTGATTTCGAATTGCAATCTGATTTACTTATCACGATATTTTCGTAAGTGAACGAATTGCTTTTTACGTTTACTAGTCAACACGATATCGTCGTCGTCAGCAATATTAACAGTTTGATTTACTTATCGCATCAAACATCGAATTCTGCTCAAAAAGTGAATGACTATTTATCAATTGAGTGTCTTTTTGCTTTGTGAAACGAGTTTGTCAGCAATTTCGCCATTTTGTGTGCGTATTTTCCGACTATTGATCAGAAAATTTCGCATTTGTCTCACAATGTAACACAAACAGTGACAAAGTGAATGATTCAAAGCATTTTTTCTTTTTTTTTTTTCTTCAGTCTTTCATTTCATTCGCAATTTTATCACTCGTTATTTGTTGTATCTGTTGATTTCTTCGTTGCAATTCGCACGTTTGTTCGCACGTTGACATCAGTTCGTTGACTATTATGCATTCGTTGTTTCAATTCATTAACTATCGTACGTACAACTCGCACGCTGATTCGTACGCTGTAATTATACGTTCGTTGTCTGTTCGTACGCTCGCTAGCATGTTACAGTTCGTACGCTGATTATCGTACATCTCTTTGACGTGTATTTCGTTCGTTTCTGTATCAATTGTACGTTTTATCTTAGTTCAAGCTGACATCTTTTTCAGTAGATTCGAATATAATCAGTAGTGTTACGAGCATGCCTGGCAGGTAGATCTGACAGATAGGTAGTTGATATGATATGTGATCGGGCAACGAACTATGCTCTAATTCTACGTTGAAACTAGCGTGATTTGAGGCTTGGCGTCGCACACTGCTTGCAATTCCAACATTTTGTATCTATTTGTTTCTGCAGACTTATTATTTTCGTCTAGCTAGTCAATATTACGTCTATTCAAGCACGGCTCATGATATTACAATAAGTTTTCAATTTCTATCGCTCGTCGTGATACGCGAGCGTTCAAAAATAAGACTTCAGATCGACTAAATCCTTCTGACGAGACAAACGACGAAAAGTTCTGTTGATCAGACAAACGATCAAAAGTTCTTCTGACGAGACATCTGACGAAAGTCGTGAAATAACAAGTCGAATCTTCACGCAATCGACGATAGAAGACGAGAACTGACACGATTAACTTTCTTTCTTTTTATCATCTTCAATTTTTCATTTTCAGCTATGGTTCGAAGTCATCACGAAACAATTTCTCTCGGATTTTTTATTTCGATGAAACAACGCTTTAGAACGCTACGTGTCAACGTGAATCGTATGCTGCATTTAAATTAACGACAACTTTTCTGACGAAAATTTCGCTGATCAATTCAAACGTCGTCGATCTGTATCAACGGTCGAATTCATAGAAGTGAAAAATGACGAAGTCACTCACTTTCTGAATATCGTCATCATCGGTCAGTTGAAGTGGTGGGTCAATCATAGAGTCGTCGATTTTTTAAAGGAATTTGATCGATTACGCATCGATCGTGATAATTATTTGGACGCTTTGGTTCAATATCAGAATTTGTACAATATTGTCAGCGTCGATCGTGACGAGCTGGTCAATACGAATGTCGAGTTAGATGAGGTGCGTCGAGAGTTGGATATCTTGAAGAGCGAATACGAAAGGCAACGTGATTTATTCTTGATCAAGCAAAAGGATTACATTTTTTTGAAGAAAGATCACGACGTTTTGCTGATCAAGACTCGCGGTCGTACACGAGGCTCTGGCGTCGGCGATGAAGGGAGCGACGATGAGGTCAGCGTAATTAGTTTTTCTCAGAAGAACAAACGACGCTTCAAAGCACACTCAGATTCTTTTAAGTTCATCGATGGAGTAGAATTCATCTGGCGTGTCTGGAAGACAAAGGTACACGATAAAATGACGGTCAACGTTGATCATTACGACACGGACATGATCGCAGTCATTATTGTGATTGGCTGAACTGAGAGTGATGTCGATGATCACATACAATCGGTTCGTGACATTGATATGAATCATTTCAAAATCTGACATATGATGTTGAAATTTTTGGACACTATTTACGAAAATTCTGATTTCAAACGCAATATGCGTAATCAATTTCGAGCATTGATCATGAGTACTCAGAACTTTCAGTTTTTTTTTTATTTCATTTTTTTCGTCTTAGCAATTCAACTGGCTATAGCGAAATCATCAAGATCGAGAAATTGATGAACAAAATCTTCTGAAATTTGAAAAAAGCGATGAGTGTATATTCACGTGAATTCATCACGTTCGATGAGATTCGAATCATTTTGCAGCAAATATACAATCGGCAATCGAGTTTTCGAAAAGAAAAGATCGCGACACGTCAGCAACGTTCTGAATTGTCTCAGTTCAGATCAATTTCTGTCGCTTCGATCTCGATGTTTTTTACGAAATCTGTTATTTCGATTTTCTTCGTGAAGTCTGTCGTTCATTTTCATCTCAGCGTTGAAATCAAAACTCATGATTCGATGACAGACAAATTGATCGTCACGAGCAAATGTTTCACATGCGATGAAATCGATCACGTATGAAGAGTGTGTTCGAACGCTCACAAACATCAAAAGCGTCATTGACACAAAATGCAAATGTTTTACATGAACATGATCAGCGAGTCGAGCGAATCTGACTCGGAAAATTGATAATTCACATCAAAACGCGATTGATGAGTGTTTAAAAATTTTTCTACTCATCATGACGAATTGTTTGACTTTTTTGTCAGACGATTTTTAGTCATCAATTGTACGTTGTCATTCAACGATAATAAACATAAATTAGAAACTTTAATAGACATTGATGCAACTGATTATGTTTTATTGATAAAAAAAATTGCGCAACTTGTATGCAACATGCTGAGCGTAATTTCGTATTTCTACTAAAATCGAAGTTCATTATCGGATTCGACGATCGTCAGACTTTTTCAATAACTCATGTCATTTATTTCAAGCTGACAATTGATCTGCATTTCGAGTTGACAACTTCTTTGTTCATCATCGATCTGAACAATCATTCGATAATTCTAGAAAAATCGTGAATGAACAAGCATGAAGTTATTCTGAATATGATTTACGATAAACTGATTTTCAAATCGTTCAAATGTAATCATCATGATAATATATTCATCAAAACAATGCAGACTCGACGTTTGAAAATTCCTGATCCAAATCGTCGATGAGACGTATCTAGTCGACGTCGCGATGCTTTTATCGAAAACAAATAACGCGAAACATATTGCTGCAATAGAATCTCGATATACGATTTTATTTCGTTCGCAATTTAGCTTTTCAACGTTCTATGTACAGGACGAATCAAACGTATTCGATTCAGAATGTTTCGATTGTTTTACTCACTCGAAAGTCGATCAAGATGACGAGTCGTTCGTCGTTGAATCAGATCATTCAAAAATTGATATCACAGCGACTACGAAAACGACATTCGTCAAAAAAAAAATTTGAAAAGACAACGCAACAAACGTTGAAAGATCAAAAACAACAATTCGAAATTTTTTCATTCTCGAGACTGAATTCAGACGATTCGATGAATATCGCGATGATTGATGCGATTTTTTTGTTTATTCGTCGACTTCAAAGATCGAAAGCAAAAATGCAATGCTTTTTCATTACGATCAATCAAATCGATTTCGCACTCAAGACGTTGCGAACAAATTTTGAATCGTTGGAGGTTGTCGCCATGATCAAGGAGATTCTGGAGCACGAGCAGGTCAAGTCGATTCTTGAACGTATAATGGAGAAGGTATCGAAGTACTTCAGACATTTGTCAGAAGTATTCGATTTCCAGAAGGCAACTGAATTGTCGTCGCATCGAATTTACGATCACAAAATCGAGTTTTTAAGCGATAGCAGTACATTGTCTCGAAGTCGAGTATATTTTTTGTTCGAACTCAAGCTTCAGAAACTCAAGGAGTATTTGGAGGATAATTTTCAGAAGGGTTTCATCGTATTCAGTCAAGCAGCATACGTCTCGTTCGTTTTATTTGCAATCAAGTCAAATGATCAATTACGTTTGTGTGTGAATTATCGACGACTTAATCACATCACGAAACGCAATCGATATTTCATTTTCTTGATCGAAAAGACTTTAGCTAGAATGCAAAATTGCAAGTATCTGATCAAGCTGAATATCATATCGATTTTCAACAAGCTTCGAATGAATGAAAAAAATGAAAAATTCATCACATTCGTTACTTTCATGAGATCGTACAAATATCGAGTATTACTTTTCGGATTGATCAACGAATTCGCGAATTGACAATATTACATGAACGATTTGCTGTTCAGCTTTCTGAACGATTTCTGTCAAGTCTATCTAAATGATATTTCATTTACAACAAATTCAAAAAAGCACATCGTTCACGTTCGTAAAATGCTAAAGAAATTCAAAAAAAGCCGAATTACAGATGAATATTGAGAAGTGCGAATTTTTCAAGAAAAAAATGACATTCTTGAACGTCATATTATCGATGAATGATCTTCGCATGAATTCGAAAAAAATAAAAGTCATTGTCAATTGAGAACGCTTTACAAATCTGAAAAAGTGCAAATTTTCGTGAATTTCGTCAATTTCTACAGACGATTCATCCGTGACTTCTCGAAAAAGATTCGAGTTCTCACTCGAATGATCAAAAAGCTCGTGGATTTCGAATGAATTGTTGAAACCGAAAAGATCTTCAATCTCTTCAAAAAGACGATGATCGAAACTCTCATATTACGACATTACGATCGAATCAAACAAATCATTCTGAAAACTGATTTTTCTGATTACGTCAATGCGAAAGTATTATCTCAATACGACGACGAAAAAGTTCTGCATTTCGTTGTCTTTTATAGTCGCAACATGATTTCAGTCGAATGCAATTACGAAATTTATGACAAAAAGTTGTTGATCATTATTCGTTGTTTAGAAGCACTGACGTTCTGAGTTTGAAAACATTGAAAAATCGATCAAAATCTTCATCGATCACAAAAATCTGAAAATTTTCATGACGTCAAAGAAACTAACTTTTCGTCAAGCTCGTTGGACAAAAACTCTCTCGAAGTTCAATATTGTCATTCAATTTCAGTTCGAGACTCAGAACGTTAAAGCAGATGTTCTGATTCGTATGTTGATTCACGATCAAAGGACGATATTGACGAACGGCATCAATATCGAGAGCAGGTATTGTTTATTTCGAAACGACTCGAGATTCACGCGATGAAGACTGACGAATTTATTTATGAACGAATTTTTGCTGTCAACAGAACTGACGATGATTGCACGACTTATCGTGAAATCATCGAACAAAATTTCATTTCAATGAATGAAGTTGATTTACGAAACTGCATTGAAAAGGACGGCGTTTTGTATCGAGGAGATCGACTTTGGGTGCTCGTCGATGTTTTTTTACTCGTTGATCTTCTCAGGGAAATTCATGAATTTTCTGTCTCGGGGCATTCAGGTTTTAATCGCATGGAGGATTTTATACGTCGCGACTATTATTGGCTCAACATGCGCAAGGCGGTTCGTCGATACGTACGTAATTGTCATGAATGTCAACGCACGAAGGTCTTCAGGGATCGCAAGAACGGCTTACTTATTTTTTTGGTCATATTTTTGCAACGTTGGATCGACATATCAATGGATTTCATCATCGGGTTGCTCGACGTTCACGGTCATAATGTCATATGCACGATAATTGACAGGCTTAGCAAGGAACGTCATTACGTGTTTTGTATCGTCAACGACGAGGGTATCAGTGTTGAGGTCACGGTCAAAATACTCATCAATTACGTATTTCGTACACATGGGCTATTTTTCTCGATAACGTTTGATCGAGGCTTTCAGTTCATATCGCTCGTTTGGCAGACATTCTGTCGAATTCTCGGCATCAAGTGTAAGTTTTTCACCGTTTTTCATCCAGAAATCGATGGGCAAATCGAGAGAGTCAATCAGGATATCGAAAGACAGTTGCGGCAGTATTGCAATTACATGCAGAACGATTGGGACGTCTGGTTGTTCATGGTCGAGTTTGCAGACAACAACGCAGTATTTGCAACAACAGAGCTATTTTCATTTTTCATCAATAAAGACTTTCATTTTCGTATGAGCTTTTCATCAGATTTTATCTCGTATGTTACAACGAGGGAGCGGCTTCTGGTCGTCAAGGCAGAGGATATTATCGGCACAATGCAAAATATTCTCAATTACGTACGAGATCATGCAGAGGTGGTTCAGAAGCGTATGACAGTTCAAGTCAACAAGCATCGAAAGGTCGTAGAGTACGTCGAAAGAAATTTCGTCTTTTTCGATCGACGAAACATCAAGACGGTCAGGTCGTTTGACAAGCTCGATGACAAAAAGTTAAATTTTTATAAAATATTACAACGTATGAACAATTCATATCGATTCGAGTTGTCTGAAATCATGCATATTTACGATGTGTTTCACTGTTGATTTTTGCGCAAAGATCTTCGTGACCCACTCGAAAATCAAATCAATGAATTTTCTGATTCTGTCATAGTCAACGAAAATTTCGAATGAAAAATGAACGATATTTTGAAATCTCGATATCACTACAATCGCTTTCAGTATCGTGTCAATTGATCGAACTGATCGCATGATCGAACATGATATTATGTCGACAACGAAAAGTTTGATAATGTTCGCGACGTGATGAACGATTTTCATCGCACTCATTTCACGATTGCAAATTCAAAATCGTTCAAAACGTTGACTTCAATATCTCAAAACGTCGTCAACGGATTCGATTTTTCAACGAATCGTCGTCGCTTTCGAAAAAAGATCGTCATGTTGACATTAATCGAGACTACATTCGATTAAAACCTGAAAGTCTCGAATTCAGTACACTCATCTCGATTTCATTTTCGCAACGTTTTCGCAATTTCTAATCTTCGTTATCGTCTCGATGTTACTTACAGTCAGAACTTACGTCGCATGAAGGATTGAATCGTGTCAAAAACATCTTCAAAAACTGTTGTCAGATTTTATCGAGCTTTGAAGCAATAACGGAACATCTGAAAATGAAAGATGATGATCGTGAAATTTCTGAATTTTGCAAACATTCAAATCAATCAGCAAGATTCTCAACAAAATTTTTCAATCTCGAAGTAACAACGGATCGTCGAAACGACGCTCGCGAAGAAAAAAAGATAGTGTTACGAGCATGTCTGACAAATAGATCTGACAAATAGATAGTTGATATGATATGTGATCGAGCAGCGAACTATGCTCTAATTCTACGTTGAGATTAGCGTGATTTGAGACTTGACGTCGCACATTGTTTGCAATTTCAACATTCTGTATCTATTTGTTTTTGCAGACTTATTGTCTTCGTTTAGTTAATCAATACTACGTTTATTCAAGCACGGTTCATGATAAGTAGAACGTTCAGATTGTACGACTTCAAGATTTTTGCAAACGTATCGTGATCGCTCGAAACATTCGAAGCAGAAGTTACTGTTTTAAACATTGTATTCAACTCAAATAAATCAACGAACTTACGATTTCAATTTCTTCGATCTAGATTCGACTTCAAGAAATTTACTGACTGATTTTCGAATTGAGAACAGTCTCGTGTGTTTGTTAAAATCGTTCGAAATTTTTGCAACGTCACTACAACTTATCGTGATTCGAAATACTTCAAACAACTGATTAGAATTTCACGACAGCATTTTTCGTTTAGCAATTCTGTGACATTTTCGTATAGTTCAAATACATCATTTAAGTTTGAATTGTCACAAAAGTTACGAAATTCGTTTGCAAGAGTTTCACGAATATCACGTCGAAACAAATTCATAACTAACATTGAAAACGTTTCTATTCGCTTCGATTTACGCTCTGTTTCGTCACAAACATCAAATTATTCGTCTGTAATCAATTCATTTTTTCGACGTGTTACAAACGTTACGTCTGTTGACGAGATTATTCATCACGAATTTATTGAATCACAGTCAACACGAAATATGATCGATTTCACTGTGAAACAACAACGAATCATTGCAGTCATTGTACGAAAAACTATTCAGACTATATCTCGTGAACGTGATGATAACGATGATGACGTTGAATCGTTTGATTCGTCTGATTTTTCGAATCATTCGATCAGAATGACAATATTGACAGCAACACTAAATGAAATTCGACTGATTTTGATTTTTTCGATTTTATTACGATGACAAATCGCTTGCTAATGAAGCAAACTATCGTTAACATTGATAAAAATACATATTTTCGAAACATCACGTTTATTCATTGTACGAGCGAAAAAGATGACTTTACACGTGACGAACAACTAATTAAAAACAATTTGTGACTTAGTTTAAAAAATATTGCGTTGAAATGATGAACAAATGAATTGTTTGACGTCGAACGTCGAATGACTAAAATGATTATAATTGAACAAGAAGAATTGTCTGAATGAATTAGTTTGTTGCCTGATAAATTCAAACAATTTATTAACGTTGTTATGAATAGTTTAGTGCAACAGCGTTACACATTAAGAAATGTCGTTGTACAGCGTGAATCTCGTGAGTACGCACAGAAAATCATTCGACTAGTCAAAAATGCTGACATGATCAGCGTATTCAATCAACTCGATTTCATCTACAATGGCATATCGACATTGATGTACGAACTGATACGTTACGTCGTTTCAAAAATAGTATTATTATCAACGAAAATGCTTAGCGATATGAACGATTGGCGCGATTGATGGTAAAGCTGTTGCAAACTACGAAGAACATCAATATTCAAAATAGTCGTAATCAATTATCTAGACAGAATGTTCGTTTTCAGCAATTCGATCAATATAATAACAATCGTCAATCGCGATCTCAGCGACAATCGTTTCAATTTCAGTCGTTTCAACGTCCGATTTTCAATCTCGTTATTCGAATAATGCTTATCAAAATCAGTCTTTTCAGTCTCGTCAAAGCTATCAACAAGAAAGAATATCAGATTTACAAAATCAGCTGATTATCAAGTCGACTATTCAAACAATCAAGAAGATCAATACCAAACGCTCGCACGTTATTTACGTTGTCGAATCGATTACAGATTATCGTCGCATTCAAAGAAACGTCAACGCGCCAAATTCGAATCAACAGCAATTTATGTCATCACGACAGTTTTTTAAATCGCTCAACAATATTCAACGAAACGACTATAAATGACATGCATTTAATACGCACAGCGTTTTCAAACAACGTATCGCTGGGCTGTCATTGACGAAACGAACGAGAATAATTACATCATAAACCACATCAACGACGCTCATCGACCATTCAATATCAAAATATCGACGACTTCACGTGTTCGTTTACGATGAGCAAACTGGATTTGTTCACGATTACAATCAAAACGTTGAAATCGCACACAAAACGTCAATTTTTGACGTTTACTATCAGTTGTCGCACACAACTCCATTCACCGTAACAATATTTTTACGTTTAGAAATCAACTGTTCAAACATTTACGCATTGCGTGCTAATTTTGACACGTTTGAACACGCTGATCACGTTGACGTTGTATCGATAATAAAGCTATCATTTTCGTTTACGTCAAACATTAAAACTTTTCGCAAAGAGATTTACGAATTTTCATACGCTTTTTTCAATCAATCGTCGCGTTATTCAATTTATTGTACGTTTTGATGAAGTTAGTTTTGATTACGTTTTTCGTGAATATCAATACGATCAGATTATCGTTAAATTAAATAGTGCGTCGAAAACATCAAGATATGCATCGATATTGATTGTTTTGTTATTATGATCGATCGCAAGTTTTTCACACAATTACTATTTAATGTATCGATGCAAAGTTAGCTTCATTTATATTTATGCTGAAATGCGAAGCGACAAATTGTCAAATCAGACGAGTTCATGTTTGTTAACAT
>JABSSW010000096.1:0-31564 GCA_018902385.1 Physcia stellaris
GTTAAAATTACGAATTATTTTTAATTATATGCAATTTGCATATATTGCGACATTATATCGAAATAACAATCGATAAATTTTTTGATACGTGAATACATTTCAAAATTTTTGTTTAACAAAATGAACACAAACGCATTTAAAAACGAATTTGAAATTGATTTTCAACAATTCGAAACAAAATATGAATCGTTGCATCGAAATTTGAATTTTCAATTATCGTTATTTCAATTATCGTTCATCATCGAACAATTGATTTCAATTGAATGTCAAAACTTTGTTTTTCAAATTTTTCATTTTTTTCGTTTTGATTTTCATTGAAACTTTTACAATCAAAAATATCATAAATTTTCGAATTCGTTTTTTCAATTATCGCATTTTAAAATCAACAAATGAAAATGTAATATTGTCGAAATTGTTTTTATATCGATAAAAACAATCGCGTTTTTTCAATTCATTCGCGCAAATATTCAACATTATCAATTTTAATCGCAAATGATAAAACGATAAAAAAATATACATTTGCAAAATCATTTTTTCGTAAAAAATTATCAAAATAAACAAACAAACAAAAAATCATATCGAAAATCGATGTTGATCATTTCGACAATATCGAATCAATAATTAACGATACAAATTTTGACAATTTTATCAAAAAAAAAATTAAAAAATTTGTCGAAAATTCGATTATCAAAATCATAATTTATGAAAATATAATCGATATCAAAATTGAAAAATCGTTAAAAATTGATTACAATTCAAAAAACAAAAATTCAACAATCGAAAACGAATTATATCATTTTTTCAAATTATCGTGCGCATATGCGTTTGTTAAATAATTCAACGACAACAAATGCATTAAAAAAACGATAAATCAATTTTGTATCGACGAGAAATTGAAATTTATATAAAAACACGCACATATTAAAAATAATATCAATTAATGAAATATGTTGAACATATTGAACAAAAATATTCACAACGATAAATGAATGAAAAAAAATTTGTTGTTAAATCGTTTGATAATTAGAAAATTTTGTTTGTTTGTCAGAATTTTTTGTTAATTAATCAAATGTCGATTAATCAAAAAATTAGATTTTTGACAATGAATATATTTCGAAAATTTTGTATTTAAAGTTTTTCAATTTTTTTATTTTCATCGTATTGTTTTTTAGCAATATGATAACATCATTTATCAATCATCAAATCAACATTTTTGTTAGTCATTCAGCTAGCATCAATCAGAAAAAAAATTGTTTGATTGTAAATGTTATTTCATCAAATCAAGTTTTTTCGATGTCGTTTAAATTGTCGTCATAATTTACGTCATTGTTCGATTCGTCATTCGACGCATTTGTCAATTAGAATAAATTTTCAAATCTTATTGAATTTTTTTGATTTTGTTCGATTTTTTTCATTTCATTTTTTTTCTGAATTACGTTCGTTATTTTGTTGAAATCATTTTTTGTTTTCAAATGATTTTTCATCTTGTTATTCAGCTATTGTTAATTTTACAGTCTTTTCACAAATTTCAAATTGACGAATTTTAATTTTGATCGATTTCATTTGATTTTTGTCGTCGTTCGTATCGTTTTCGATTTTCGTCGTTTTTTGAAATTTCATCATCGATGAATTCGTGAAATTAACGAAATACGATTCAGTTGATTATTGCTATAATTATTTTCAATCAATTTTCTTTTTGTTTGTCATTGATGTTAGAACTATTATTAGAATCGATTTTGAATTTTTGAGTTATTCATCAAAATAAGCTATCAATATCACTCGTTTTCGTGAAAATATTCAAATTTTTCGAGACGTCATTTTTGATTATCGAACATTCGAAACTTTTCGCAATTTTCTGCAATTTAAACATTTCAATTCAACTAACAGTAATAATTTCTCGTCAAACGTCTCATCGTCAAAATCTTCACGTAAATTTGAAATTTCACGAAATTCTCGTTTTCGTAACGTTTTTGAGAATCGAAATCAACAATTTTTAGTTTTCGTATCTGACATCTCACATTTTTCGAAAAAATCAACATTTGTTTTATTCGTCGATTCTGTCAACAATTTAAATACGAAAAAGATTTCTGCGAAGAAAATCATATATTCATTATTTATAAAATTTAATCTATTAGTTGTTTCAATGAATTCAAATTTTCAAACAATTATCATTGTTGTCGTCAATGTTGTTGTTACGCAGATTACAAACGACATCAGAACAAAAATACGACAGAAATTACAGCAAACTCAACAAAACAATGATCAATTTGATCAGTCAGAATTTTTTGAATTTTTCGATTCTTCAAATTCGCTCGACGAAAATCTCAATATCGACGAAAATTTCTCATGACGTTCAAAAAATTTAGATTTTCTTGATTTCAAGTTGTTTGTATTTTATGATTCAAATTCTATGATTCGAGACGACAAGAATGTTTACTATCGTAACGTTCATCTTTTTTGTGAAAAAATTCGAAATTTAATTGCTATCAAAAATGAAAAGTTGATTCGAATCAATTTGAATATCTGTTTTTTTGATTACGCATTCATTTAATATATTTCGAAGTTGAAAGTTTTGAGTCGAACTGATTTGCGTAATTTTTCGCTTGAAAATGACTGAATCAAAAAATTTAAATTACGTTTTAAATTTAATCATTTCGTTGTCATCGACGCTTTCATTTTCGAACGATATATTTTAATCGATGTTCGAAATGATCGCGAGTCGTTCAACTATGTGCAACAAATTGTTAATTATGTCATGAACGTCAATTTTCAAAACACGCAACAACAGCTAATTTGAACATGAAAAAATTTGAATTTTGATTTAAAACGTGATATTTCGACGTCGAATGAAATTATTTCGCTCACGAATTTTCTGCACATGATTGAGAACAAAAAAAAAATTTGACAAAAATTGTACATTCGTGATGAAAATCGAGACGATCGCAATAATCGAAATCGACGTTTTAATCGTCAAATCAATAAATTCAATCGACAAAATAACAATCGTGACGATTATTTATCGTTCGACGACGTTTATGCTTTTTATTTTTATTATTCATTTTTTAACTATTATTTTGCGAATTCAATTTACAATAATCAGAAATATCAGTATCGCAATTACGATCGACAATCAAACGACGTCAGAAATCAACAATAACAATTTGTTTTTATTTCAACATCTCAATTGTTTGTTGCACGTCAGTCTTTACGTCTAATCAACGAAAACGCGTTCGATTTCAAAAATCAAAATTCACGATCAAACGTCGAAAAATCTAGTCAACAACGAGAAGAAAAAATTAAAATCTACGTAATTGACGAAAAAAATGAAACACAATCGAAAAATACTTTGTCGAATGAGCATGATTATCATGTTGAAAATGAAAATTTTGAGTATTACGATCAAAATAATATTCAAAGAAAAACGAAATGTTTGTCAATTTCATTTTTTCAATTGTAATTAGAATTTCAAAATCTCAATGTCGTCGATGCAAAAAGATTTTCTTATTCAACAATGAATTACATCATCATTTTCGTGTTGATTGCAATTTCAGAATTGCAATTTCAATTTTTTCAAAAAAGATCGAAAATTTTCAACGACATTGAAACATATTTTGTCACAAACGTCATTCTTTTTACAATCGATGTTACAAAGAAAATTAACAATTTTAGTCAATTTGACACAATTACGTTTGACGAATTTACGAATTCATTTATCGTTAGTTTTATTTCGTCGAAATTCATTATTATTCGCTTTAGCGTCGACTCGTCACTGAAATAAAAATCGAATATGAATTTAAAAATTGAAATTATATCAAAGCACAAATTTCATTGTCAATTAAAATTACAATTAAAAATGTTTGTATGAACATTGACGTCGACGTCATATTCGTCGATCGCGTTTTTTTCAAACAACAAATTTCGAAAAAAATTATACGTATCATGATTACGTCGTTGAAAATGCGTGATTTAAATACGAATAGACACGAAAGTTGAAAATATGTCATTTGCGACATACATTTTAAAAGAGTGAAAAATGACAAATCAATTGTCTCGATATTACGTCGCGAGATTCATTTGATAAATAATTTCAAAATTAACATGTTCATTGACAATGATGTTCTCGATTCGAAAGATGTTGTAATAAATTCAATTAAAAGACAAACTTTCATCATCAACACAAAAACTATTATATTTGTGAATATACGTTCGTCTAAAACGTCAATTCAACGATCAATTCATATTCGCAAAATTACTGTTATCTCGTCGCAATCTGAAGTAGCTATTTTCATTCATCACGTTTTTTCGATTAGCAAAAATTTTCTATTCGAATCAATTGACGATATCAATTTTATTTTGTACGTTCATTTAGTGAATGCTTTTATTTCAGTTATTTTGATTCGAAATGAACGAAATCAAACTATTCAAATTTTTCGCAATTTTCGACTAAATCGCATCACAAAGTTAAATTTTTTCAATGTTTTTCAAATCAACACTGAGAATGTCGATAGCGTGAAACATTTGACAATCAAAAAATTTAAATTTACTCACAAAAATGATTGATTCAAAAAGTTGTTCGTCGCATGCGTTATTGCGTATATTGTTGTTGTTGCAATTAATTTTGATTTCGTCGTCAATCTAATTAAAATCAATGTGATCAATTTAGTCATGTCAAAATCGATGTTATCGATTTTTAGTTTCTCGTCTGAGTTCATGTCGCAAACTTCAAAGATTTTCGAGTTCACAATGTTTAACGAAGTTACTATACATCAATTTGATGAAATTGACTCGTTTGCTAAAATAGTTGAGAATTATTCGAAACTATTCAAAGACATTGATTTCGTCAATGTTTTCGAGAAGAATTGAATGCGCATTTCGCTCAAATTCGATTGAGAAAATCGAGTTTCGAGCAAAACTAAAATATATTTTTTTGATGTTAAAGATAAAGTTTTGATTGACGAAACATTTGATAATTTGCATGTCGTTGACAAAATATGCTGAACTAATGAATTTACGTTTTTTTTTTATTCAATGTTTTGTGTCTGAAAATTAGACGTTGATGATCAGCGCAAAAATCGCATCGTCATTGATATTCGAAATTTTAATGTTATAATTCAATCAAATGTCTATTTTTTATTTTTTCAGAATGAAATTATCATGATTGTTCGAGATTGTAATTACATATTTGTCATCGACTGTTTTGTTTTTTTTTTATCAATGACGAATGCATTTCGAATCGACATAAATTTATTGTCGTTAATCATCGAGATCAAGAAAATTTCAACGTAGTTGTCATGAGATTTAAAAATTCGTCAATTTACGTTCAGCGTCAAATTGATCGACTTTTGCGACAACATAGAAATTATGTTCGCGTTTACGTGAATGACATCGTAATTTTTTTTCGTATCAAAAAGAAACACGAAAAACATTTACGTGTCGTGTTTTCAATGCTCAAAAAGAACAACATTTCGATAAAACTCATCAAGACATTCATTGATTATTTTTCAGTTTCGTTACTAAATCAAAAAATTGATTCGCTAAATCTAGTTATTGCAACTGAGAAACTCAAAACTATCGTCAAATTGCGCTTTTCTATCAATTTACGTCAATTAGAATCGTATTTGAATTTCATCGATTGAATGCGAAATTACATTTTCTTTTACGTCGACATTAATAAATTTTTTCAAAAGCGCAAAATCGCTTTATTTAAACATGATTTTGTAATTGACAATGTTAAACGCGCATATGTTTTCAAAACGCGTTTAAACAAATTTTTCGAATTAAAACGTGTTGTTTTCAATATTTTGCAAAACATATTTTCGAAATTATTTTATTTGATTCACTCAAATAACAAACGACGATTGTTCATTGATTTAAACGTTAACAAAAAATTTGATTTTGAAATTATGTTTTATTACGTCAAGAAAGTTTATTTGAAAAAATTATCATTTGATCAATTTTCATTTCGATATGTTATCGAGTCGATTTTTTTCTTAGTCGTTTGTTTATTTCAGTCGAAACACGTTATTGATCAATCGAGTTTGAAATAGCTGATATCGTATAAATTTTCAAAAAGATCAGACATATTATCGAAATTGTCGACATTTCGACGACTGACAAGATCGTAATTTATACGAATCACGATGCAACGTTGAACATAATTAATCAAACATCGTTTATTACGTCATTCATTGACAAGTTCAATTTTCGATTTGTTAAAGTTTCAAATTACATACAATGTTTCGATCTCGATATTCGACACAAGTTTGACAAGCAACACATCGTTTCGAATGCTTTATTCAAATTGATTAGCGACAACGTCAATGCATTTAATCATGATGACGACGAATTCGACGCGCTGTTTATTATTTCATTTGTCGAGATGAAATCGAAATTTAAACAACGTATATTGAATGATTATAAAATTGATTTTAATTGAAAACGCATTTCGAAGCAATTAAACGTTGAAATTAACAACGAAATCGCTGCAAATTTGTTTTTCTGTAAAAAAAAAACGATTTTATTTTTCGCTCGAATGATTTTATTATTGACGATCATGTTTACGAATCACGCAAATTATGTATATTTCATTCAATTGTGCAAAATATTCTCGAATTAATTCATGATGATGAACATTTTGATTACGTCAAATGTTTCGAGCAAATAGTTTTCTTTTGATACATTCGCGAATTTTTTCGCTATTTGAAAAATTATTTTAAACATTGTTCGAATTGTTAAATCTATCAAATCAAAAAACATGTTTCATACGAATCGTTGCAATTCATTTTAATTTCAACAATATCGTTTCATATTATTATTATAGATTTCATTTTGACGTTGTCAACTTTCATAGATGATTATGACACAATTATGTCGATATTTTGTAAATTCATCAAAAGAATCACTTTTGTGCTAAACAAATTCACTTGATTTGTTGTTCAATGAAAAGAAGCATTGTTGAATAAATTAAATACAACGAATTGAAAATTGCTCAAAGCTATAATATTTGATCGAAATCGTAAATTTTTGAGTGAAATGTGAACAATCATTTTTCGAAAACTAAAAATAAAATTACTTTATTTCATTGTTTATCATTCGCAAACAGATGATCAATTCGAACGTACGAATCAAACGATCGAAATAGCTTTGCGATTTCATCTAATTATCATGAACAATTCAAGAAAATGATCAATCGTATTATCAAGAATTCAACGACATATCAACAATGTTGTTTCGATTACAATTGACAAAAACTCGAATGAAATTGTTTACGAATTCACATTTTTGCAAATCAATGATTTTTGAAAAATGCTCGAGATCGTCATCACTGTTGATGTTGATAGTCAGATATTTATTGACACGTTCGTTGACATCAATTTCAATTTCGCAGCTCGAGTTCGTGTGAAAATCGTTGATTCAATAATTTTTGTTCAAATGAAAATCAAACGCAATTACGACGACAAACACAAATCAATTTACATGCGTGAAGAAAATTACGTTTTAATCAAATTACATCACGAATACGACATATTTTCTATTGTTGTGTTTGAATCAAAATTTAGTCAACAATTCGTTGAATCTTTTCGCGTGTTGAAACGTGTCGAACGTCTCGTTTACAAATTGAATTTTTCAATTCATTGACGTATACATTCGATATTGTTCATAACTCAATTAGAGTCAATTTTTGCGTTCTCGAACGATTTTTTCAGTCGTTCACGTTCAGATCATTCGAATTTTGTTTTCGTTGAAAGCGATATTGAGCGTGTCAAATTTTACGAAATCGACAAACTAATTGACAAAAGACAAACAAAGCGTCGAGATAGCGAGTATTTTGTGCGATGAAAAAATTACGATTTTCAATTCGATGAGTGACGTAATCTGCTCGAGCTCGATGATGTCATGAAATTGATTCGAAATTACGAGAACGTTCAAAATTTCATCGTTCATTTATTTGATCGTTTGCAATTATTTAACTCATCGTCAATTGTCGTGAAACTTTTGATTATCAAAGTCAAAATCAAACGTAATCGATTTTCTAAACTAGTTACGACGAATATCACTACATTTATTTTTACAACTAGCAATTCGATCATTTTTAACATTATCGTCTCGCAAATGCTCTTCGTTATGTCGAAATTTCTCGTTTTATCGACATTTTCAGTCGACGCGCTGTTTCGAAAATCATTTCGTCTATTGATGAACAAATGATGAGAAAAGAATAACAATAGAACTATGATTAATTAAAAAAAATGATATGAATGATGAACAGTTGAAACAACGTTTTTTTCTTTTTGTTGTGAACAAATTGTTAGATGTTGACTTTGTCTGTTTGTTGACATCTGTCTGTTAACTAGTCAAATGTCTGTTAATTAACTAGCTAGATTTGACTTGACAGATGAATATATTTCGATTATTTTGTATTTAGCATTTTTCAATCTTTTGCATTGTCATCGCATTGTTTCTAGCAATTGAAAATGTTTTCGTTAATCGTTATTCGTTGTATTATCGCGATTGTATCAAAATATTGAAATTTTTCATAAAACACGAATTTTTTGCGAACAATTTAATATATGCGTTTATTCGTAAATACGAAATTACGACGTCGAACGAAACACACGTGACAAACGACGATGTTCGAATATAAACAAAAATGCACACAACAAATTGATAATGACGCGTGCAAAAAAATTGTTTGTTAAAACGACAATAATATCGATTAAATTAATGAATGATCAATTTAAATTGAACGTTATAAATGACGTGTCACAATTATAATCGATATATATAATTATAACGAATTTAAACAATACGATTATAAAATAGCGTTTTCGATTAAACGTTATTTTATTGAATTTAATTTCGATATCGATTGACGAAAACAATATAAAAACGAAATTTTATCATAAATTTATAAAAATTATGTTATGTCGTAAATTAACAATTTTTTGCGAAAAAATTGATAAATTAATTTTTGTTATTGTATCAACATTGAAACAATATGCGATTTTTGAAATTTCGATACGATACGCAAACGACAAATTTAAAAAATATTATTCGATTTTAATGAATATATCGATCGATTATTCGAAACAAACATTGATTACGAATGTTAAAAACAAATTTCATTGTTCGATTTATATGACGTCAAATAAAAAATTTGAAAATTTATATTCACACGAACATTGATTTATGCGTAATCATCAAATTAACAAAAATCAAATCAAAAAACAACGAAAAAAAAATGAAAAAAAAACGATCAAAATCGACATGAATACATTAAATCGATCAATAATTTTGTTTAAAAACATTATTTGTTCAATATGCATCAAAAATGTTTTCAAATTTTTTACATCAAATGATAAAAAAATGATCGATTTGTATGTAAAAAATTAAATATTTTAAATTTCAAACGTTATGACGAAAATTTTCAAAAAAAAACAACGCAAACGAAAAAAAAATTGATTTAAATTCAAATCGAAACAACGAAACAATTGAATTAAACATAAACGCGTGTTTCATCATACAAAAATTTTATTATTTGAAAAACGTATAATGATACAAAAAAATAACAAAAAAAATTTAAAAACAATATGCGTCAAATTGTTTTTATCATGATTTTTTTTTAAAAAAAAAACACAATTCGAAATGTTGTTTTGCATTAAAATAATAATCAATATAACGATGATAATTCAATATCATTCGCATATCGAAACAATCATGAATTACATACAACATTATTTGCATGTTTTTAATATTGTCAAAAAAACATTGCGTTTTTTTTTTCAAAAAAACGATTTTTTAATATTTTTAAAATGCACAATTTGATTCATTATTCACATTTCATTCGAAAATACGATGTTTTGACAAATTTTAACATCGAAATTGAAAAAACGATTCATTCGAATCATTTGAAAATTTTGTAAAAATTGATCAACAAACGAAAAAATTATAAAAAACAAATGTTACAAAACAATACGCGTCGAACAAACGTTTTGATTGTCGATGATTACGATTTATGAAAACAAAATCGTGCAAACGATCATGTTGAAATTCAAAATATCGATTTGACGAATAATTCGAAAAATAAACAACAAACAAAAATCACGAAATGCAAAAACATGAAACAATTAAAATGAATAATTGATAAAAACGAACAACAAATTATTCGACGATTGAAATATAATTCACGAAATTGATGTTATGCGTTTACAACAACAATTCAAATTCAAATTTCATATTTATTAGAAAATTTAATTTTGTTTATTTTTAAAAAGAAAAAAAAAACAAAATTGTTTCGAATCGTGTCAAAAAATCAATTACAACAAAAAAAATGTTTCGTGAATAAAGCATTATTCAGTTCAAATGCATGAAAATTTGACAACATGATTTAAATTAAATATTATCGATTATGACATGAATCGTTTAACAATTCATACATGTCGAACGATTTTCAATTGACAAAAACACGAAAAACGTCGATGTGATTACGTGTGAATTCAAAAATGAAAATTCGAAACAATCGAAAAAAACAATCGACGTTTTTAAAAAAAAAAATTGATCAATTACAATTCATATTAATCGTGAAAAATTTGATCGATATAATGCGAAACGATTCGTCAAAAAATACATTGAAATGTTGATTGATTTATTACGTATACGAAACAAAAATGTCATTGATGATATATACGATATGATGAAAATAGAAAAACGTTTTGTGTTCGACATATTCAAAAATCGAATTTAAATTTTCATCGTTTTTACAATATTTCGAACATTGTGCGTATTATTTTTATTGTATCAAACATTAAAAAAATGTCAAACGTGAAATACATTAATTCTTTTTTTGAATGAAAAAATTATCAAAAATTTCACGATTCAAATTTTTTTCAAAACGATATTCGAACAATCAAACGAATACGATCGAAAATCGTCAAATAATGATATCGATTATTTTTGTTGTTATTACGAACATGTTTTGAAAAAAATTCGATAAAATTTTTGCTGTTGTTACGAACATGTTTTGAAAAAAATTTCAATAAAATTTTATTTTATCAACGAAAATCGTCATAAAAATTAACGCGATTTAGAATTTGACGTTTACAATTTATTTTTGATATTCGATTTTTATATACATATTTGTTTTTTAAATCAAATATTTTCGTTATGTTATTTATAAATCACACGTTTTTTATTCATTTAAAAATTCACGATGATTTTGTTTTACATTTAAACATTTATAAATTCAAACAATAACGATTTTTGACAAAAATATTTGCATTTTATTTTCGATAATTTAATTATATTTTGACGCAATAACATTTTTTTTTGAAAACAAAACGATACAAACAAAATTTTTAAAACACGAAAATGCAAAATACGATCGATATTTTCAAACATTCGATATTTTCAAACAAACGAAAATTTTTATTCACAAAATCAAATACAAAATCGTCAATATGATTATTCAAACAATTACGATCAAATAAATTCACTTTGAATACGTTATGTTTTATTTATAATTAACGAATTTTTGTTTTCAAAATGTCAAAAAATGATTGAAAAATTACATATATTCGTTATTACAACAAATTGTTCGCACGAATTTTTTGATATACAAAACGATAATAATTATTACAACAAATTGTTCGCACGAATTTGTTGATATACAAAACGATAATAACATTACGTTTGAATCGTAATCATCGTTTAATATTGTATTCATTGAATATGCGTTTCGCACAATTCAATAATGCAATTAAATTTCGAAATTTGAATCGAAATTCGTTATTGTTGTTCGATGAAATCATTTTGAATTGTTGTTCGATAACGATAATTTTCACGAAAAAAACGAAAACAATATTTTTTTTTATTAACAAAAATTTATTAAAATTTCATTGATTGATGCAATCGATTGAAAACTCAAAAAATGTTAAAAAAAATCGTATTAATTTTTTTAATTTTCAACATTTCATTAGCGAAAATATAAAAAAATACGAAACAACGTGAATTTTTTGTTTTGCAAAAACAAATTTTATTCGATTTTTTTTGTTCATTATCGCATGTGAAACAAAAAATTTTACGAATATCGAATTAATAACAATTTATTCGATGTTGATAATCGTAAATGACAAAAACGAATTCGAAATTTCGAATTGTGTTAATGTTACAAAAATCGATGTTTCACATGTTGTTTTTGATTTTTTGACATCATTTTTCGCAACAATGATTATGTCGTTCGACATTTATTGTTTTTTTACAAAAACGATATAAATGTTATCACTATATATATTTCAATTTTTGATATAACAATTAATATTATTTAATAAAATGCACGTTTTTTTAACGTCGAAACAAAAATTATTGTCGACATCAACGTTGTTATCGTTCAATTCAATGACGAAAAATGACAAAAAATGATGAAATTGATGAAAAAAAACGACACGATTCAAAAATATTTCACGATTTTTTTGCAAAAAAAATTCGAAAAATTCGTTGTTAACGATATAATTGTCGATATTATCGTTTTCATTTTCGCATTTGATTTTGTCGACGATTTTATTATCGACATTACATTTTCATTTTCGTATTTGATTTTGTCGACGATTTTATTATCGACGTCATATTTTCATTTTCGCATTTGATTTTGTCGACGATTTTATTATCGACGTCATATTTTCATTTTCGCATTTGATTTTGTCGACGATTTTATTATTTACATCACATTTTCATTTTCGCATTTGATTTTGTCGATGATTTTATTATCGACGTCACATTCAAATTAATGAACAACGAATAAAACTTATTGTTTTACATATTATTGTCGACATGATGTCATCATGATTTAATTATTGATTTCAAAATATTGAATAAAAAAATTTGTTTCAACACGTGATTTACATTCGCGACGATGTTTCGATCGCGCAATATGTGAATATGTTTGTTTTCGAAATTGTTTTTTTCAAAAATTTGTTTCATCAATTTTCGAAACATAATTTTAATTACAAAATAAACGTTCAAAATTTTATTATCGAAACAAATTTGATTTGATGCAAATGAATTTCATTGTAATTATCGTTGAAAAACGTTATTACAATGAATTTTTTTCGCATAATCGCATCGAATAAAAATGTCGCAATTGTTTATTTATTTCAAATTTTTTGTTTTTTGTCGTTGATATTGACATTATCAAATTGCGTTCACAAAAAAATGTTGTAATTATTATTTTATTCAAATTAAATTCGCGATTCAATGATTTACAATTGTATATGATTGATTCAAATATTTAATGTTCAACAATCAAAAAAAAAATTTTTTAATCACATTTATTTTTTCATAACAATTGTATTCATGACAATAACATTCGAATCGATCGAAATGTTGTCACGAATTGTGATTTCGAAAAAAATGTAATTCGAATTTGTTTGAACAACGATCGCTCGTTGACGTCATTTTCGAATTTGTTTACGTTTTTTTTTTTCAATTTTTGTTTCAATTTGTTGATATGAATTTCAATCGTTCACAAATTGTCGCGACATTTGATTTTTATTTTTTTTATAATATTCACGATTTGAATTGAATAAAAATATCGAAATACAAATTTTTTTTTCGTTGTCATTGACATTTGACTCATGAATAATATTGAAAAAAAATAAAATCGTTTGATATTTGTATCGATCAATCAAAATTTGCATTCGAATTCGCAATTCGATCGATTTCGACGAAACGTTTACACAAAAATTGAAAAAAAAAATGATTGAAACAAAAATCATTAACGACGAATCAATCATTTCGAATTGACATTGAATATCGTTCAATAATCGACAAATTCGAAATGTTGATATAAACGTTAATAATTGATATGTTTATAAATTTCATGTCAAATTTCGAATGAATTTTGTTGAATGACATCAAAAAATTTCATTGTCAAAAATTTTAACGAAAACATTGTGATGAATCAAAAAAACTTTCACAATTCGAAAATTGAAAATAAAAAATGTTAATGAATATATAAATTGAATTTGTGAATGAAATTTGTGATTTGATTGATATTTTTTAAAAATCAAAACATTTGAAACATGTGATTGTTTTTATAACAAAATAACGAATTCGCGAATCATCACGATACGTCAAAACACGTTAATGATGCAAATGTTTCAAAAAAACAACAAATCGTTTTTAACGTTAAACGATACAAACGTTAAACGAAATGAATTCAATCGCATAAAACACGTCAACGATCAAAATAATTTTTTTTCATTTTAACACGATTTAACGATCGAATTAAAAATTGAAACAATTTAATTAAAATTAATTCAATCGTGTGAGATGCTATGCAGAAATATAATATTACTACATAATTACACGAGAATATCGAAGTGAAAAAACAAGTACAAAAAATCTGACAAAACATATGTAGAAAATTTGATCATAAACGAAACTCGATTCTGTCATTCGATGTGATAAGATAAAAATGTTAATTTTAATGATTGATCAGATGTTGATTTCAAATGTTGAAATCGATGCACGCTCGTCACATTACTTTTCGTTTTTTTTCAATTTCGTCTCGAAACGACTAATTCATTGTTTTTTTCTCTTTCATCGATCGACAGAGTACGTGATTTTGATGACTTGTTTCTAAACGTGTACAGTTCATAATGATTGCGACAATCATGAAGACGTACAAAAATCTGAAATGTAATCGACGAAAACGACGAAAACGACGAAAACGACGAAAATGATTTCTGCAAACGATGCGATTTTGAAAATTCACTTTTAATTCGTAACGAAAGAATTATTAAAACATCGAATGTGCAGAGATATCGCGTCATTTCGTATGATGAAAAAACGTTTTTTTCGACAAATTCTTGAGCATGCATGCGAAATTCATTAATGATTAATACAAATACAAAATAAAAAAGTTTTTGAATTTCAATTCGAAATCTGATTGCAAAATATGAATCATGATATCTGCGAGTAAATGATATGATAAATCATTTGAAAATATCTGAAACTCGAAAATCTTGAAACAAATTGATCGAGATGAGAAAATTGCTCAACGCTTTGAGTTTCTGATCAAGATGACGATTCGCTTCTATCAAACTTTCGATGTGAATAGAAATATCTGTGCTTTGATGACGAATGCAAATCTATGTGAAATATTTGAAATCGAAATCATTGCAATTGATAAAGAAACTGATCTGCAATCAATTCGCGAAAATTGATGAAATAAACAAACGATCGAGAATTTGCTTTTTCAGAATCTAATACGTAATCTAAAGTGTAAAAAATCGAAAACTCGAACTTTTGAATGTAATGAACGTTGAATTCTTGCAACATCAAATCGATTATACGATGAAACGAGCAGTTTCGTCATATTAGTAAAATCGACGTCACAACGATTAAAACGTCGATATTTCGACGTATGCGATAATTGATGTGTACGTTGCATCTATTAGAACGTGTATTTAATAAATTTTCTGAAAAATAAATAGTTCGTACGAGTTTAATAAATAACTCTGTCGATTGCGAAATGATTTCGTTAAAAATTCGATCGAAACATCAAATCGATTATATCATGAAACAAACAGTTTCGTCATATCAATAGAATCAATTCAACAACGATTAAGACGTTGATATTTACGCACATGCAATATTTGATGTGTACGTTGTATTCAGCAAAACGTGTATGCAATAAATCTTTTTGAAAATGTTTTGTGATTGAATATTCGAGCAATCTATTTCTCGTTTCTTTTCAACTTCGTTTCGAAGCGACAAATTCATTACTCTCATTGAATGACACGATCAATGATCGAAACGACTTGTTGATAAACGTTAATACAATCAATTTTTGCAGTTGAAATGATCGAAACGAATGCGAAAACGAAAAAAAAAATCAAAAAAAGACGAAAAAGTATGAAAATGAAAAAAGAAATCTCGTCGAAAACATCGAACATTTTGTATGATAATTTGATTCATTTTTCAAACAAGTTTTCGTTAAAGACAGTGCGAATTGATTTCGCAAACATGTGTTGAGTCAAATTTTTCGATTTTGAGCTTTTTGAATTTTGACTAATCGAAAATTCTGATTGATTGTAAATTTGAAATAGAATTTGATTTGCATTTGATTTAAAACTGTTTGAAAAAATACGTTGTTTTGATTCTGAAATAGACTTTTTTTTCTGAATTGTTCATCGAACATTTCGAACAGATTTTCGATAATGAGATGAGATTTGATCGAACGAAATTGACGAATATCGAAACTCTGTTGAAAAAAACGACGATTATAATGTCGTCGCAAATCAAATGATTCAAACTTTTCATGAAACATGCGAATCAAATCATCGACAACGAGATAAAATTTCTGATGTTTTGATACAGATGTTGAAAAAGATGAAATCGAAAGTGTAAATAAATTGATTGATAATTTCTTCATCGATTTCGATATGATATTGAATGTCGCAATAGAAAAATTCGAACACTTTGATGATATTGTTTCAAATATCGATGTAGATGTTGCAAAAGAGATAAACGAAACAAACGAAACAGACGAACAAATGATTGTTAACATTTTTTTGATTTTGCACGTAAATTCTGATGTCGAAACTCGAAAATCAAAACTTCTGACAAATTTTCGAGCATGATGTTTTCGAATATAATCGTGAAATTTGTTATTGAAATTGAAATTTTGTTTGCAACGTTTGCAAATCGTTGAAACGCAAACGATTCGTTGAATTGATGCACTTTTCGTTGATTTCGATGCGAAATTGCACGCAATTGAAAACTCGAACATTTTAACGAAACAAACTGCAAAAATGTTTTTGTATTTGATGTCAAATTTCTTGATGTTGCGAAAATCAATGATTCGTGCAAAAAAAACGAATAAATGTCAATTGATTTGTTTTCGAATTCGCATGTCGCTTTGAATATATTGATGCGTTTCAGAGTTTCATGCTCGCTGATGTGCTCGAAAAGTTTCTTGTTGAAATTGAAACTTTGTTTGCAAAATTTGCACATTGCTCGAACGCATGCGACTTCTTGATTTGATACATTTTTCACAATTTCTGATACAGTTACGAAAGTATTTAACGAGAAATTCAAACGAGAAGCTTTCAATCTAGCAGACAAATAAACAATTCGAAATCGTCATTCGATTTTCTGTTTTGAAATAATCTCGAAAACTTTTGCAATTGAAATGATTGCTGATTTCTCTGCAACTTTGCACGTCGAATTGATCGTAAAAACTGAAAAAAACGAGCTGATTATTGAAAACTTTTGAACATCGATTTTTTGAAATTTCTGAACAAATGTTTGCAATTTTTGCGAAACAAACAGAATCGTCACATTTTTGACTGTTGATTTCTTTTCTGTTTTGCATACTGATTTAAATGCATGAAATCGAAAAAACGAATTAATGACAAATTTTTTTGCATGCTGCTCGCGTTTGTGTTTGCGAAAAAGTTTTTTGAATTTAAACGTCTGTTTGCAATGTCGACACGTTGATAATTTCTTCGTTAATTCTGACTCAATTTTCAATGCAGAAAGTGAAAAATTTCAGCGTTTCAATGAAATATTTGATTTGAATGTTGTTGTAAACTCGAATGTCGAATTCTGCGATTTCGCAAATGAATCAGAAATTACGTACGTAAAAATAAATGTAGAAAACGTTTTCGTTAAAGCTATATCGAAATCGTGCAAAAAAATGAAAATCGATTGATTTTTGAATCAAATGTCGACAAAATCATAAAGAATTACTTCTATCTATTCGAGCAATTTTGATTCACAATATAGATGTTGACATTGCTGAAAATGTTGCACAAAAATGACGATTTGATTGAATCGTGTCTTTTCTAAATTCTGATGAAATCGAGCTGAATTAAAAATATCAAAATTCGCGAATAAAGACTCAGACATTTGTTTCGATTGTATTGCAAACGAAACAAAAAACGATAAATTGATTGTTGATATTTTTATCGATTCGCATGTTGATTTGATTGCGTCGATCAAAAAATGTGAATTGACGACAAATTTTTTCGCATGTTGTTCGCGTTTGTGTTGACGAAACATTTCTTTGAAATTGAATGTCTGTTTGCAATGTCGACACGTTGATAATTTCTTCGTCGATTTTGATGTAATTTCGAATGCAAAAAATTGAAAAATCGAACGTTTCAATAAAATGACTGCTTCGAATGCGACTGCAAACTCGTTTATCGATTTTTGAATTGCAAATGAAGCAAATGATTTATGCGAAACGAATGACGTTTTCTTGATTTCGCATACTAAATTAATCGCATTGATCGAGAAACAAAAATTCTTGACGAATTTCAAAATTTCATGATTGCGAATATGCTCGTATAATTTCTCGTTGAAATTGAAGTTCTGTTTGCAAAATTTGCAAATTATTCGAACGTTTGTAATTTCAAAATCTGATGAAATCTTCATCGATTCTGATATAACATCGAGTGTACTTAATTGAAGATTCGAATTTTTTGATGAAACACGTCGTACAGACGTTTCTGAAAACGCTTTCGTTAAAATTCTATTGAAACGTTTCAACGAAATGAATTCAAATTGAATTTTGAATCATTCAAATGCAAAATCACATAAACATCTCGACAACAAATTCAACAAGTTTGATTTACGATATCGATGTTGACATTGCTGTAAATGTTGCAAAAAGTTCGCGACTTTGTTGTACAATTCGAATTCTGATTCGTCACATGTTGTTGAATCGAAAATATCGATATTTTGAAACGTTGATGTTTGTTTTGTTGTTTTTATGATTTTCAACTCAATTCGTTTTGCGATTTTTCGAACTTTACGTTTTGCTCGTTTTTGAACTATTGATTTCAACTTTCGTTGTTCTTGCGAAGAAAATGTTTTCGTTAAAATCATATCAAAACGAAACAAAAAATTGAAATGCGTTTGTTTTTGTATCATTTTCAAGCAAAATCATTGAAAATTCAAAACATGTATTCGAGCAATTTTGTTTTTCGATATCGATACAATTTTTGACAATGTTCAAGATTTCGTAGAAAACTCGTGACATCATTGAATTGTCTGATTTTCGAATCAAAACATGACAAACTCGAATTGAAAAATCGATATCTTGATTTGAATTGAAAGAATCGAAATTCGAAAACAACGAAGATATCGAAAAGCATCGCAAAAGTTTGAGAAAATCGTTGATTGACTAGACAATTGAATGTGATTTTGTCGAATTTTCAAATAAAATGAATAGATTCAATATCAAATGCTGTTAGAAATTTCTTGTCGTTTCTAATAGAACGATATTGAATTCAATTTTGAGCGAAAAAAACGTGATTCTTTGCAAATGAAATCGATGTGATTTCGTGATGTTTTCGAAAAAGAGAAATGATTTCAATACTGAATTCTTGTCGAAATAGTGAACGAAAATATGAATGATTTGAAAACAAATTTGAAATCTGAATTCGAAATGTTATTAATGTGAAATGCTATTGACTTTATTTCAATTTTTCGAAAGTCAAGACGAATTTGCTGAGTCGACAAATGCAATTCTTAAAAAACTCTCGAACAAAATGAATAATTCGAATATCGATAAATGATGAACGATTCTGAAGATTCTGTTGAAATGCTGAACGATTTTTCGAATTCGACTATTGAAATTATCTCTGAAACAAGAAAGAAAAATCGATTTGTTATGATCAATAAATATGTTTTCGACTCGATTCTCGAGCAAATAAAATGATTGCAATGTTGATGTAATGAGAAGAAATTTCATTGATAAAATGATTCAAAATCTGACTTATAAAAAGATATCGAACTCATCGAGTGAATAGAAAAAAACGATCGATTTGTTAATAAAATAGATAGAATTTCGAAAGATTTTCGAAGCAGATAGATGATGATTCGATCGACGACTTTTGATTCGATCACTGTTTCGAGAAATTGATATTGAATTCATCGAGATTATTGAAAAGTGAAATGAATTGATAAAAATCAATAGATATATGTTCGAGTTGATTCTCGAGCGAGAAAAATGTTTCGAGTATTGATGATCGAAGATCTGATTTTTGATCGAATAACGAAATTCTTGTTCGATCTCTGATCGAGTATATCTTGTATGATGTTTTTTTGATGATTTAGATTTGATTTGACGATTTAATCGAATCATCGTAAAAACAAATGCTTTTGTCAATTGAAATGAAACGAATCTGAATCAACGTTCATGAAAGAAAAAATTTGTTTGTGAATCGAGATTATCGCGTAAATTCGTCTGTTTTGAATGTCAATTGACGCAAACGAACGAATCTATTATATTTCGTTTTTGTTTACATTCACAACGAATTCACTGTTGTTTGTTTCGATGTTCTTTTCGAATGATCGAGCGATACGAGTCTATTATGTTTCACTATCACAAAATTTTATTGAAACGAGATGTTTTGTTTATTTAATGCTCGCGTATTTTAAACGAGCATGACGTGAATGATTTCGATATAATGTAAAATGTTATGCAAAGATATAGTATTACTACATAATTACACGAGAATATCGAAGTGAAAAAACAAATACAGAGAATCTAACAAAACATATGTAGAAAATTTGATCATAAACGAAGTTCGATTTTGTCACTCGATGTGATAAAATAAAAATGTTAATTTTAATGATTGATCAAATGTTGATTTCAAATGTTAAAATCGATGCACGCTCGTCACAAATCGAACGCGATTAATCGCGTTTAATCGATTTTATTTAATTTTTTTTAACGATTGCATGAACATCGTTGCATTTTATTTTTATATTCGTTGATTTTCATTTAATCGTTATACGAATATATCAACATTTCGAATTCGAAAAAAAATTTATTGCATTGTTACACAACGTGCAATTCGACGATCAAATTTGACATTATTCGCAAATTCATACATCAATTGTTTGTTTAATTGTTTGTTTAACACGTTCGTGCAAATGCGAATTACATGTCGAAAATATCGATTATAATGATTATTTTCAATGTTTCTCGTGAAAAAATTTGAAAAAAATTGAACGTAAATTATTGAACAAATGATCGCATTCGTATTGATTTAAAAATAAACGAAAAAACGTACAAAATAATATACGTTTTTTTGAAAAAAAAAATGATTAAAAATGAAATGTTGAATAACAAATTTAATTATATTAATATCAAAAGAAAATTGCAATCGATTTTTATCACAATTAAAAAAAAATATTTTACAATATTCGAAAACGTCGATTTCGCATGAAAAAAAACATGTTTGTTTCATTGAATTCAAAAAATCAACAACAATTGCAAAAAAAAACGTACAAATTTAATATCATTAAAAAATTATGCAATAATAATTTTATTATAAAATTTTATTTATTCAATGTCGTTTTCGATGCAATCACATTTCTTTTTCGAAAAAAAAAAATGTTATAACGAAATGTGTCGATCAAAAAACATGATTTTTTCAAATATTTTCTTTGAAAAAATCACGATGAAACATTTAAAATTTGATAAATTTGTACAAATATTGAAAAAAAATGTGAAAATAAATTTCGAATTGAAATTCATACATTGCGAATTATATGAATTAAAAAATATCAAAAATCAACGATGCGATTTTTTTCGTTTTTGAAAAATCGCGATTTTCGAAATATATTTTTATGAATTTCATCATTTGTTATTTTTTATTAAATTAAATTAAAATAAATCATCAATGCAAATCAAAAAAAACATTTTGATTTAACGATTTATATTAAAAATTAACGTAACGAATTATAAAAACGATCGACGCACAATTTTTCAAAAAATCGACATTTTGTGATTAATTCGATTCAAAATATCGATCAAATCAACGTCAACATCGTTGTGCAAATTGTTACAACAACGACGATTTTTTTTTGTTCAATTTTTTTCGTTTTCAATTCATTTTTTTTTAATTCGTTTTTCATTTTTTTTTCATTATTCGTTTTCAATTCATTTTTCGTCAACAATTCATTTTTCATTTTCAATTCATTTTTTGTATGCAAATCATTTTTCAATTTTTTTTTGTTTTTTTTTTCATTGTTTATTTTTTTTTCACGACTTGTTTCGTTTTTTTCGATTCATAAAAATCGAAAACGAAAATTGTAACAAAAAATATATTTAAATAAAATCAAAAAAATTGACAAAAATTGAAAATGTAATTGAAAACAAATTGAATTTAATGCAAATTTAATTCGATATTAAACAATATATGATTTTTGCAATTACGTCAATTGTGAAAATTTCGAAAATCGTATTCGAATATTGAAAATTTTCGCGATCGCACGATTTATAAATCGTATTCAAACATTGTCGATATTCATTTTTGACATTATTCAATTGTTGTTGAAATCATTGAACACGATCGAAAACAATTTATCAATATTTAAATCGATTCAAATGCGATCGAAATACGACGTTGATTGATTTAATTTTATTTCGAATATTTTGTCATATTTCGAATTTCAATTTAACATCAAAAACAATCGTGTTGCGAAAATATTGAATTGTCGCGATTAAATGTTTGTGACGATTTGTCAATTTTCGCAATTGTGTTTTTAATTTTGAATATTTCGAAAAATATCGCAAAATACAAATCATAAAAAATAACGATTGCGATAAATATCATTGACGTCGTTTCATTCATCGTTCATCGAAATTTTTGAATTCGAAATTTGAAAAAAAAAATTATGTTAAAAAATTAAATATCAATATAACGAAAAACGATATTTCATTTTTTTTGTCGATGTTGATCGTCATAATCGAACATTTCGATCGCAAAAAAAATCATATTTGATATAAATAATAATTTAACACATTTGAAATTGTTTTAACAATTTATTTGATTTCAATCGCACAATTTTGCAAAATACAAACAATCAAACGAGAAATAAACGACACGTTCGTATATTTGATAAAACACGTTAAAAATTAAATAAATTTAAATTTTCGCGAAACACGTTAAACAACAAAATAATTTGACGATCAAAACAAACAATAATTGTTTTAATCAACGACAAAAATTTTGTTCAATCAATTTCGTCAATCACAATTAAAAACGTTTCGCGTTAAATTGCATTGTTTTTTTTTTGTTTTTTTATTTTTGATATATATTTGATGTCGCGTTGATTGTAACACATTTGTTTTTCAATTTTTGTGTTTTTATATTAAAATTCAACATAATGTTTTCGATTCACGATTAATTCGATTGATTAATTCAATGATTTCAAACAAATTAAATCGAATCAAAAACGTCAAAATCGACAATGCGAAATTTCACGTACAACATTCACAATCGATATTCGAAATTGTTTTTTTTGCGATAATCAATGTTGCAATTAATTGTTCATGAATTAAATTGCTCAATCAAATGATGTTGTTGATTTAAAAACAAATTCATTATTTGCACGCACATAACAAAATACATTTAAATACAATCGCAAAAAAAAAACGTACAAAAATCATTCAAAAAACGCAAAATTATTTCGAATAATTTCAAAAATATATCGAACGACGAAATCGATACAAAAAACGACAACAACAATAAAAATTCGAAAAAAAAAACATGAATATCACATTAAAACGACGTTTGACAATTGTTGTAAATCAAATCATTCATGAATGATTCAATAACGTATTGAATTATTTACAATTTAAAATTTCGATATCAATCGATGTTTTCAATCTTTTTACATCAATTGTGAAAAAACAATCGACATTAAATCGAAACAAATCAAACGATTTCATTTTTTTATCAAAAACGAACAATCGAAAATATCGACGTGATATAAATCGACATTTTTTTGAACAAAATTTTTTGTTACATAAACGTTCGAAAAAAATATCGATTACACGATAATATTGAAAAATCATTAAACGACAAAAAAACAAAAAGATTTTTTTTAATGATAAACATGCATCTTTGATGAAACGAGTTTTTTTTTATTTTCAAACATTAATATTCAATGAATGTATCAAAATCAAATTAAACATTTGAATAAAACATAATTTCGATACGATCAACGATTTTATTTTGAAAATGTAAAAAGAATGCAAACGAATGTTTGAACGCAACATAAAACGACATTCGAAAATTATAAATGTATCGCAAAATTTCGAAACGCGAATCGTAAAATTATTTACATAAAAAATATGCAAATACATTAACGTCAACACAAATGTACGATTCAATCGACATTTTTCGATTTAATGCAATTTACAAAATCAAAAACATAATGATTTCGTATTATAAATTCGAAATCATTGTCAATTTTTATCAATTGATTGCGAAATTGTTACACAATCATGTTTTCATTCGTTTTGATTACAAAAATTTTGAATCGAAAATAAATAAATGCGTGTCAATTATCACAATAAAAATTAACAAATATTGTGTAATTTATTTCATTTATTGTCGACATTATAATTATCGCGATTTACGACATATTTTTCAAAAATTTTAAAAATCATTTCGATTTTCAAATGTACATCAAAAACATATTCAATAAATTTCGTTTTGTTATAATATTTTTTGTAATCACAATTATACATCATGCGATTAAAAAATATTTCGCGAATAATAAAAAAACAAACATGACATTCGAAAATTTAACGATAAAAAATATGTTACGTGTTATTTCGATTTTTTACATTATTAATATGCAACAAACAATTACGAATTTTACATGTTAATTTGAAAAAATTTAAATTTTCGTGTTCAAAATGAAATTTGCAAATATTTTCAAAACAAAATTAAAAATCGAATCACAATCAACGCAAAAAACAATGAAATTTTAAAAATTATTTCATTGAAATGTGATTATTTCATCGAAACGATCAAAATTTTGCGAAACAACAAAAAAATTGTTTCACGCGTTTTTATATCGAACAATTTTCAAATTGATATCAATAATTCGAATATGATCGATGAATTCGTTAATCGAAAAATTAATGTCAATTATAACAATATCATATTATATTTTTTGAAAAAAAAAATTGACACGATTTCAAATTTTCGTTCAATTTTCAAATTTTTTACAAACAATGATCGTTTGACATCAATTGTCGAAAATTCGAATGTCGATTCATTAAAAACAAAAAAAAAAAAAAAAAACAAATTCAATACGAAAACGAAACAATTGAAAAACGTGTCGAAAAATTGATAAATCGAATTCATATATGCGATGTCAATGTGTTTATTGTTCAATCATAAATAACAAAATATAAAAAACGCAAATTTTGAAATCGAATCGTCGAAAAAAATAAAATTTATTATTTTATTGAACAACAAAACGATCAAAAATGAACGTTCACGTACGATTTAAATTGACAAACATGATGTAAAAAAATAAATATACAAAACGAAAAAATATTTGAATATATTTTGCATCGAAAATTTTGATTTATCAAAACGAATGAAAATTACAATTCAATGAAAAAAAAATTGCAAATGAATTATAAAAAACGTTTCGAAAAATCAATAACGATGCAAAAAAATGTAATTACGAAAACGATTTAATATATATTGAATACAAATTGTACATTTCGTGTTTGATAAAAACAATCAATTAAAATTTAATTGATAATTTAACACGAATCGATAAATTCAATGATAAAAATGACGTTAATAATCATTTTAAAACAAAAATTTCAAAACAAACGCGAAATAAAAAAAATAAAAAATATTTGATACGACAAAAACGAAACAAATTGTCAATAATTTTGATGTGTAAAAAACGATTTGAATGTTCAAAACAAAAAAACGAAATAAATGAAAAAATCATTAAAAAATAAAATGATTTTTTGAATGCATGATGCGCACGAACAACAATCAACAAAACAAAAAAATTATTAATCAAAAAATATACGAAAAAGAATGAATTTATTTGATACGTTTTGAAATATTTTGAAACAATTCAATGTTTCAAATGTAAATTTTGAATCAACAATGAACGATTTAAAGCAAATTTCAATTGTTTGAAATTTGTTTTTGACGAAACGTTATTGATTTGAAACAATGAAAAACAATAATTTTGATTATTTGATTAAACGACTCGAAACAAATCTCAAACGTCAAAATCAATCGAATATTTTTTTCGACGTTGAGTCGAGATTTTGATTGATTACAACTTCAAAATTCAATATCAATTCGACGTTAAAAACGTTAAAATTGATGTTTTGATTCAAATGTGTCAAAAACAATGTGTGAAAGAATGTAAAAAGCTTGATTGTTAATTCTACGAAGAAGTTTCGAAATATATACTGTAAAACTATGATGACAAATAATTTATTTCTCAACGACAAACACGTTTAGTTTTCAGATTTTGTCATTGACAATCGTCAGACAGATTTTCGTCTCATAGTCGACAGATTTTTAACAATCTGTTTCAATCAAAATAGACGACATCGTTTCGATGTCAACAATGCTTTCTAATCATACAAAACATTATTCGTGTTGATATTTCTAATTTTTTTTTAATTTCTGAAATCGATGAGAGCGTCGCATCAAAATATCAATTGCGATAATCGACGACGTGATTGAAATCAGCGAAATGATAAAAGATGTGATCAATTCGACGATGATTGACTTTCGAATCAAAACAAATGTTTCGAATTTAAAAGTTAACGAAAATGTCGTGTTCGATTTACGTGAAATAACGATCGCGAATCGTTGATTTGTTGAAAAGTGATTGACAAACGTCGACGTCGAAAAAATAATTGTGAAAAACTTTTTAATCAATGAGATGACTGCGAAAAACTGTCTAAAATCGAAAAATTTGAACGAAATGATAGTTTTGATCGATAAAATGAAAAACTTATGCAAACGATTTGACAGAAACATCGTTGAACGCAACGCGTTTTCGTAATTTTGTACAAAATTTTGAACGTCATCGAATTTTGATAAATTTCGTCATTCATCGTATTGTGATTTTCAATTTTTTCATTTGACAAGATATTCATCGTCACGACGCTTGATTTGACGTTTGTTGATAAATTTTTCAATTTTTTATGATTTGATTCGATTCGTGTCTTTTTCAACGAAAACAAAATCTGATTGATTTGAGCGTGAACGATTGAAAAAATCGTTCATTGATGAAAAAACAAATTTCAATTGAGTTATGAATAAAACGAAATATATACGTCAATGATTCGAAAATTTCAATCGATATGTCAGATTGTCAATTTTTTCAAAAATTTTGAAAAAATCGATATATTGTTGATTCAACTTTTTATCGAGAATTTCAATTGTCGATATGTTGTAGTCATGATGCAATTTAATCAATGCATAATCGTCAATTTTCATGAACAAAAATTGATGTTTGCGATCATAATAATATTTGTTGATCATTTGAACGAATGCAATGACGTCAATCATTTCAAAACGAGCACGAGTAATTGCATTGAAAGAAGTTTTTGCGAATGATTTTCGATTGTCAATTGCGAAAAACTTTTTCAAATCGTCGATGAAATCAGATGTAACGAATTGACGAAACATGTTCAAAAATTGCAACGAAATGAATTCGTAAAACGTTTCATTGAATGTTTTGTGAATAATGACAAAGTGAAAATTGTTGAAATGACGTTGCAATTTGAGCAATATTTCAAGTCATTCAACTGAATTTTTCATTGTAATCAGATAAAATCGAAAAACAATTTCAATCATCTGATTAATTCGCTCGAATTGATCGTCAGTCTAAAAATGATATGCAGTTGAATAAAGCAAACGAATTTCGAATTGTTTGAAAATTGTTGTTTACATATCAAACAGAAACTTGCGATCTCGATTCGAGATTATGATTTTCGATATATTTCAATCAGCAACATCTAATTTGTCGATTAACGCGATTTTTCATTCAGCGACAAATCAAATTTTTTTGTCGACAATGAGTGTGAATCGTTTCGTGAACTTGCAAATGACAAACATCGTGATATTCAATTCGTCACGAAAAACAAATAAAACTAAAATGAAATCAATGATGATTGTATGAAATGAAATCGACGAAATTAATATGAATTGTAATGAGTCATACGATGCGTGTTTTCTGATTTGATACATTTGACATTTCGAACAATACTTCAAATAATCACGCAAATAACGAGACAAATCGCGAATATAATATGAAACGAACATTTTTTCGAAACATTTGACGTAATCGACATGTTCATCGTCATGAATCAATCGCAAAATGTCTGATACAACGAAATGAAAAATGCAAAGACGACGCGATTCGTAAACATGATCATCGATGATAAAATTATTTGAACGAAAAATCAAATCATTTTTTTTTATAGAAAGACAGTTTTGCGACGTTTTCGTCGTCAACATTCAGTATTTGATTGATCTTTTGTCAATTTAGATTTGTTTTGTAGCTTTCGAGTATTCGATTGCGAAAGTTTTTTTCATTTCGATTAGTGAAATTGTGAACAGAAAGCATCAAATTCATTTTCATTAAAATTTCTGATCATTGACGCGTTGATATTATCGTTGATTAAACGTGACAAAACATCAGAAACAATGTGTTGCTTGTTTGATTTATGTCGAATATCGAGATTGAAACGCTGAATATAATTTGAAACACGAACAAGACGTAAATTGAACTTGTCGATCGAGATTGTTGTCATCGTGATTTGATTAGCAATGTCGAATGCAAAGTCATGATCAATATAAACGATTGTTTTGTTTGACGAAATTTCAACAATATGTTTTGTTTTTTTGAACATTCATACAATGTTTGTTATTTCGAATTTAATAAATCAATATTTTGTCTCGACATCGATGAGTAGTCGATTAAAAAAAAATATCGACTTTATAACGTGACGAAGAAAATATTTGTTTAACTCGAAAAAAAATTTTTTGACATAATACAGCATGACATCGAAATCGAACTTTTTGTTAACATTCAAATCGATGAATAATTGACGTTTGAAATTCGAATATATTAAATAAAAAAATTTTGTCAAAACGATTTGCAAAGCATCGAATGAAATCAATTTTTTTGTCGTAAAATGTTGCACGCGTGTTTTCGAAAAATAAACGCGTTTAACATTTTTTGCAATAAATTCGTTACGCAAAAGTTCTGTTTTTTTGTTTTGTAACGATTTGAAAATATCAACATAATGAGCGATATAATCACGTAATCAGTCAATCAAGTCAAAATACGTTTCGAATTGTCGAAAAATACGAGAAAATCGAAATTTGACAATTGTTTTGAGTTTTTTTTCGAACGTGATTAAATCGAATGAATCAATTTTCTGATCGAGAAATGAAATTGATGAATAATTCAAAAAAATTTTGATGAACTTGATCGAAATGTTGTTTTTGTTTAATATTGAAAATATTTTGCGCAAATGAGTTTCGTGTTCGATTTTTGTACGAGAAAATATCACTATATCGTTCACATAAATTTTAACAAAGTGACGATATTCGCGAAACAATCGATCAATTTGACGCTGCACGTACGTCGATGAGTTTTTGTAATTCATGACGATCACGTTGAAATTTTTTTGATTTCTATGATTGACGACAATAAATTTGTGTCGATCATTTGAATGAACTCGTCATTGATAAAAGAAAATTGAACAATCAATGATTGATATGTAATCGCAATTTCGCATTGCGATTATAATATTTGTTTGCAATGATAACGAATATGCGTCAAATGTGTTATGACATTGAGATTTTTAATGTTTATAATTACACGATTTTTTTCTCGTCGTCAACGTTTTTTCAAACGCAAAAGCAAAAATAGAAAATGACGTTGATTGATTAATTCAGAACATTCGATCAGCGATTGCAAATCGTCGAAAATTTTGTCAATCAATTTTCTGTTTTTTGCATTCAAAAAATACATTTTTGTTTTCTTTGATACACGCTTTTTTCAATCATTTTTCAATGATATCTTCATTCAATTTTTTTCGACATTTTAGCAAAGTCGATATTCTGTCAGAACGTCGAAAATTTCTCAACAATCTTGACGAATGAGTCTAGCTCGTCGAAATTGTAAACGATAACGTCGTTAAACAAAACGATTTCGATCAGCGAAATAAAAACGTCTGTAAAAGATTTTTCGAAATTGAAAACTTTTCGCAACTCAGCAACTGACATCGAAACTTGTGACAGAATGACTACAAACGATATCGATGTTTGTGACAGAACGATTAGCGACGATGAAATAGCAAACGTAATCGAAAAATTATTATCGACTGTAACAACGACGACGTAAATCACGACGCAAACGAAAATGAATTTTTTGAATCAATCATTTTTATGAGTGAATTTTGATTTTTGACGACGAAATATCTGACATTTTCGTCGTCGATATCGATATGAAAATCATTGAAAAATCAATTTCAAATATTCTGTCTAATCGAAAATTTCTAAAAATCATAATTGGAAATTCTTTATCGTTGCGTACAATAATAGACTTAATAAACGCGTCAACGAAATGCAAGATACAAAATAAAATTGAAATTGTCATTCGACTCAAACAAAAATTTTTGTAATCGACAATTCAACATGATGAACGACGACGATCATTTCGACATGTGACGAAATGACTGTAATTTTCTTGAAATGTACAAATCGTTGAATCGTCAATTTGAAAAAGCGTATTTTCAACGATATGATTATGTCGATATTATCAATTATTGCATGTCTTTTGATCATGTCAATAGCGAAATTTTCGAATTCAATGATGTCATTGTCTAAAAGCATATTGACTTTCAAATTGTCAACGAAATGAATTTCACGCTTGAACAACGACGTGATTTTCTGATCATTTTTTGTGTCAAACATATAAATATCACATATGACATATTTTCAACTCTCATGCCGATTAATGTCTAGATCACGAATTTGAAATGACGAAATCATGATACGAATGAGAATATTGAATGTCTGTGCTTTGAAAAATTTCGATTCATAAATGAAACGTTAATATCGATGTTCAAACACACGTTTTTTGACACGACGATTACGACAAGTGAAATTTTGATTTTGACGTAATTTCAATCACGAAATTCGTATTCGATGTCAATATCTGCTGACGAATCGACGTTAAAACGAATAATGATGAATTCAAACGAAATAAACGAACTCGTAAATTCAACAAACGTGATTGTGTTCGATTGATTAAACTTCGCTGATTTCTTTTGTAGCATCGATTGTAAAAAACGAATTGAAATTGAAATTTTTGATCGAATATGTTTCGACGTCGCTAGAAAATTTCGACTTTTTGAAAAATCAAACTACAATCATCACGAAAATGACGATGTAACTCGTTGTTAAATGTGAAAACTTTTTACATCGACGACAATGAGATAGCGACGACTTGATCATTACTATTGACGCAATGAAATTAACGAGAATTTCATTTTTTTTGATTCGAATTGTAGTAATTCAAATTGTCGTTCTCAATATAATAATTTTTATGCTTTTGATTGAGAAAGTCTTTCGCAAAATGAATTGTGAAAATTTTTCACAAACTTTTTTTTTTTGTTATTTTCGTCGATAACAAAAATTCTAGTTTTGTTATCATGATTGTCAAATTCGTTTCGATTATC